>OZ005660.1:78439265-78594265 GCA_963930645.1 Salticus scenicus
ATAAATATCAATAATTATAGAATTATAGAAACAATAAATTAATAAATGAATAAATGAATATTAAAAATATATATATATAAATTTCTTGGAAATTACTTGGAAACATTACTTGGAAATAATATCTTAAAGTATAGCGTTTATTATTAGTGCAGAAGGTATAAAATAGTTTGTTAGAAATTATTATTATTATTATTATTATTGGTATATTTCAAAGGGTTTGGTGTTGGTGTTCGGGTTAAAGTCAAATTTAGACCTAGGTACCTGGTCTTAAGAGTGAATACCCTCTGTGGGAGTCTTTTATAGGGATTTTAGTCTCTATTTACCATAGTTTCGGAGAAAACCACGAAAAATATCAAACGGCTGGTTGACGAGCGCGAACGGAAATCGAAGCTGGTGCTTCCTGTCTTTCAGCTTCGATGGCAGATCCTCTCGTTCACTAGTGGGACTAAACATCAAAAAGATCGTTTTCAGGACTGAAAAAAGAAGAAATTATTATACATTTGATATCTATGATGCAATATTTCTTGAATTAATTTCAATGATTTTGCGCACGTTTTAACTAACAGAAGTGTTTAAGTAATCGAGAAAAAATGTTTATGAATTTGCAACGGTATTGGTTACATTTGAAAAATTAAATAGTAATAATAATAACAGAGCTGCCAACCTAATCCGGCAAATTGTTAGTACCGCCCATTTTTCTACACCACTTTAATTTTAGAGTAATTCTCCTCAAATAAATTTATGATGAATTAAGAAAACAAATACTCTAAAAATTAAGTGGTGTAAAAAAATGGGCGGTACTAACTATTTGCCGGATTAGATTGGCAACTCTGTAATAATAACAATAATAATAATGTTTACATTATTTTAAATTACATTATTTTTGTTAAAAAAAAAAAAAAAAAAAAAAAAAAAATCTACAAAGAAGGCATGTATTTTAAAACTTTTATATAATTTTTTTCATAAATGAAAAATGTGAATATGTAAAAGTAGCATGTGATGGATGATTTTTCTTTAAATTAAGTTATGTTTAATTAGTAGAAAAGAGAAAACTGACTTTATAAAAATTGATGGGGAATTTTACTTACATTTTATTGCTCAGCAAAATGTTTCATCAATTTTTATTTGTCAAAATTACAGCATCTTTTACTAATCTTCTTACAGTAAACTAATTTGTTTTTAAAAACTGTGTCGGGCATTTGAAGTCGATTTCATTAATATTAAGTTTTTTAAATGATCATTTAATAAAGATAAATGAGAAGTTAATTATTTTATATTGTAAAATTCTTGTGAAATGCATGAATATAAATTAAATAAAGAATAAATAGAAAAGTAACTAGAGGAAATAGAACATAGAAATAAACTGGAAAAAATATCGAATATTAATACAATTTATATTACAATATAGGATATTAACAGAACTTATTATATAAAAATCAATAATTATAGAATTATAGAAACAATAAATTAATAAATGAATAAATGAATATTAATAAAAAAATATATATATATATATATATATATATATATATTTCATTATAATAAACAAACAGAATATGAATGATTTTATTTTGTAAAGTATTAGAAAAAAGCCTAAATGTAAAATAAATAAAATTAAATATCGAATATAAATAGAAGAATTAAAATATAGTAGATAGAATATTAACATAATTAATGTTATTTTTAAATATTGAATATAAATATAATTTGTATTAGAATAAGAAATATTCATAGAAGAGTTTTTTTCACAAATATACTGAAATATGTATTGTTATATATATATAAAAAAAAAATAATAATAATCATAAAAAAAAAAAAAAAAAAAAAAAAAAAATTAAAATATATTCATTTTTAAGATGAATATCGATTATAAATGAATGAATTTCTTTTATAAATGAAAAGTACAAATGAAATTACTTGCGTTTTGAAACAAGAAACAGTTATTCTTTTTGGTATGATATATGCCAATTTATTCAGGTTAATTTTTAACACTGATACTTTGGCACTGAATAAAAAAAAATAACTGTCATATATCTGATAAAGATATTTTTAACGAAATTTTTATTGAATAAAATTTTTTATTACAAAAAATATTTATACATGCAGGAAATTCTTAAAGTGATCAATCACTTTTTTTTTTTTTTTTCAAGCATTTTAAAAAAACTTTTAACTAGTATGATGTGGCCACCACATACCTTTCTTCTATATAATTTTACACAAAATTTATTCAGCACAAAAAATTTGTTAAATCATCAAATTATTTTTCATTATAATTGCAGATGATTTTTATTTGACAGAATTATATTATTACAGAATTATTTATTAAAGATGTCAATTTTTTGCAAATCAAAAGAAATAACTTTTTTCAAAAAACTTTTTTCGTTAAAGGTAAAAATAATCGATAACTTTGTTTCAAATAATCACAGACCTGTAGTTCAACCATTCGTTTTAAACTATTGACGAGATCTTTCGAAAGATACTCATATTGAAAATTTACTCCCCGAGGGGGGTACTTCCCATCAGGGGCTTACACTGTTGCTAACAGGGGAATAAATCCCAGCGTACTCTTAGCCGATTGCGTACTCTTACACACATTTACCCTGTGTATATATATGTACATTTAGTAAAATTCTTAAAACAGAATTCTATAAGTTAAAATTTATTTATTTTTTAAAATAAATTACACGTTTTATTTTAGGAATTTTAAACAATTGATATATTTAATATTTTGATTCAGGGATGTTTTCACGAAAAGAACTTATTCTAATTTTCGCACACGAATTTCAATGAAAACATTTTAAATATCATTTAATTACACATTTTTAATATTAAATCTACCCAAGAGATAAAATAATGCATGCATTTATAACATTCAAACTTAATTATATATATATATATATGTATATGTATGTGCGTGTAGAGGGAATATCAGTGAAGTTTGTTGATAATCTTTGTCATGCATGAAAATTACTAATTCCACCAGAAATATATTTCAATCGAAAAAAGATAAATAATAAATAATTTTGCAATATGATTCAAATTCTTTATAAAACGAATAAAATAAAAATATAACATATATTTATATTGTACAATTTAATAAAAATATTTAAATTTTTCTTTCCTTTTTCACATTTAGATTTGATTAGGTATTTGAAAGTCTTTCGAAATTATTCACATAGAAAAAATATATTTATATTTTTTCTTAAGTTTTATGCATAGAAAGGATCTTAAAAACTAAATATGCATATGATTATTCCCCGTTTATAAATAAATCACAAACAAACATATAATACCATATGAAAAATTTACATCTTTGGTGCATGGAATTTTGGAAAAGGACATTTCAAATAGAAAAAAAAATAAATAAATAAAATGAGTAAATTTAACTTGATTTCAAATTTTAATTATGATCTGTAAGAAAACTATCATGAAAATATATTGGATATATATTCCTGAGCGTACTTTTCTTTCTTAATTTATGCAGATAACGCAACAAAAAGTAAAGATTTGTTTTATTAATATTGTCTTTTGAGGCGCAAAATTAGATTAATTAATCAATAATTGTCAACATTTGTTTTCCTGTGATAAAAAAGAGCGTTTATCTTTCTTTTCTCTTGAACTTCTTTGTTGCAATCCATTAATTCTGCTTTATTGCAATCCATTTAACTCATTAATCTTCTACAGACTATTGCTGTATTTATATCCGAGTTAATTCAAAATATTTCGAAAGTAAATAAGACAAGGTCATACGAAATAAAAAATAATCTGGTGTGTCACTCACACGACTTTCTCTTACCCTGAAATGTAATGCTATAAATACAGGTTGCAGATTAATACGTAAGATAACGAGTACTGTTATGTAAACCTATGTTAAACAATTCATATTAGGCTTCTGAAGAGTTTTATACGATAATTAGTTCTGTGTGAGGGGGGCTACCGCCCTCCTCAACCCCCCGTTTCATTATTGCACCTACATTTATATAGAATTTAATTCACCTATTAAAAAATAATTCTCTTTTTAAAAAATAATTTATTAAAATTATTATTTATAATAAAAAAATTATCTTTTTTGATAAGGCAGACGATTTCCATATTAGAGGAGTAGTATAACACCAAATATTCAAAAAAAGTCCATTTTATTCTCAATATTAAAAAAAAAAAAAAAAATCGATAACTTTGTTTTAAATTATCGTAGATCGATGGTTCAACCATTCGTTTTACAGGTATTGGCGAGCTCTTTTGAAAGATTCCCATCATGAAAATTTACTCCCCTCGAGGGGGGGGGGGAGGCGAGGCTCCTACATACACAATTTTTTTTCCCAGTTAATTATCTCTCTTACAAAAATTATATATTCGTTTCATTTGGTTTTGTGCAGTCTACAGACGTTAAACTCTACTTTCCTGCAATTTCCCCAACAGACGTAATGTATTAGAATTCTCTTCTTTGTCCCTGTACACGAACCATTTTCTTGATCTTAACAAAAAGCTTACTGTAGCATCCCTATATGATACACATTTAGAATACCAAGTTTGAACTTTCTGCCAGAATTTGTTTTTGAGATATGCTGATAACAGACAGACACACAGACATACACACAGATCATTTGCTAAAAACATGATTTTCGTATTCAGGGTAACTCAAAACGTGTAAATATAACAAAATCTCGCGTTCGAAAATTTGACCCGAAAACAATACTTTCTCTCTCTATCTTATGGGTTAGAGAAAGTAAAAAAAAAGGAATAAATTCATGCAAAGAAATGAAAAAAATTCTAGTTTTTTTTTTTTTTTTTTTTTTTTTAAATTCCGTTTATTTTTCTCTGTAATTTTAAATGAAGATTTAAATGATTACGAGTAATTTTCTGTTGAAATTTTTAACAGAGTATGTTGCAAAGGTTATTTACAGTATTTAAAAAAATTAATATTATTTTATATATGTATTGCAAAAGAAAATGATTCGTAATATTGTTATAAAGGAATAATTACTGAAAACATGTCCAAATAAGTACTAGTTTTTCAAACAATTTTCTCTATTGTGTTATCAAATGGAGCATTATTAAATATATTTTTAAAATCTTGTGTGAAACAACCACAGGACTTCCATTTCCCACTATTATATGTATTGTACTTTTTTTTTTTTTTGAGATAATATAAGAAGACATAAAGCTCCCTTAACAAAGCAGAAACTTTCATTTTTTTCCGGTATGAGAAACTAAATGCACGAGTAAAGACATATAAAACAAAATTTACATGGCAAGTTAGAAAATAACAGAATAATTTGATGTGTCACTCAAAAGACTTTCTCTTACCCTTAAATTTAATACTATAAATACAAGTTGGAGATTAAGAGGTAACATAAAGAGTACTGTTATGTAAACCTATGTTAAAACAATTCAAATTAGGCTTCGGAAGAGTTTTATAAAACTGTTATTAAAATTAAAGTTCACCTAAAATTATTCAAGCAACTTTAACAAGCAACATTCCTTAAAACTTATCAATCTTGATCAAACTTTTCCAGCAACAAATTAGCTTAACTTAAAAATAAAACATTTGAATTTCCTGAAATTATTCGTTTTTAAGTCACTTTAAGAGACACAGACAAAGATCAAACATTAAAAACTTGACTACGGTAATCAGGAAACATGAAAATGTGTAAATATTTACCTTAACCCCTTAACGCGCGGTGTCCTCGCTGCAAGGACGCAAAACTTAAGATCCAGTTGCAAAAATTCATCCCGGAAAATTTTTAGCAAAAATTTACGTTTATAACATAATGGAAAAAGCTTTTTTATTTAACCTTAAAATTTAAAATTTATTTTAGTTTAATTTAGTTCATGAATTCCGGTGGCAGTATAATTTAAATGATCCGAATTGTCTTGCGCCGCAAAGAGCTAAAATATACATTATTTACCCTATCTCTATGAGGAATTCATTTCAATTCCCGAACAGCTTTCCTGGAAATGGTAAGATATTATTATAAAGCACATCCACTAACAACAAAAAAGAATGTTATCGCTTAAATATTTTCAGTCCTGTATATATTTCGAAGATTATATACAGACCACATTGTGCACCTTAATATAATGCTATAGTAATAATACATGGCCAAGCCTGAAATACACTTCCATCATTTTGCAACTAATATCGCACTTTTTGTGTAGCCCTGTAAACGAACAGTGAATATTTTCCCTACCCTATTCTACATGAGACATGTTTTTATGCATCTAAAAAATTTATATTCGTTTCATTTGGTTTAGTGCAGTGTATAGATGTTAAACACTACTTATCAGCATTTTTTCCCTTAGACGTAATGTATTTGAATTCTCTTTGGCGTCCCTGTACTCGAACCATTGGTTTCATCTCAACGAAAAGCTTAGTGTAGCAACCTTATATCATACACATTTAGAATACCAAGTTTGGAATTTCTGCTACTATTTGTTCTTGAGCTATGCTGTTAACACAGACGCAGACAGACAGACAGGCAGACAGGCAGACACACGACACACACACACACACACAGAGAGAGAGAGAACATGCGCTAAAAACAAGATGTTCGTATCAGGGGACTTCAAAACCTGTAAATAAAACAAAAACTCACATTCGAAAAATTGACCCTGAAACAATACTTTCTCTACCTTATGGGTAAGAGAAAGTAAAAGAAATGGTTAGGTTATCTTTTGAACAACAATTTCCGTGATCTAAAATTAACCTACCTAAGTACGACGACTGTTATTTTTTCTGTAATAACTATGTAATACATGAGAAAGGATATGTAAAGTTGATTTATGTAAAAATTTTCAAGAAAATCATTAGGGCCGTTTTTAAGGTACAGACTTTCACCAAACTAACAAACAGTCTTTTAATTTTTTTTTAAATTTAAAAAAAAAAAAAAAAAATGATACCTTTGTTATATACCTTTGTTGATACTGTTACATACCTTTGTTGATGATTACTTTGTTGATACCTTTGCATACTTTTATATAAAAGTATACGTATTATATTTCATTCAATAGATTAATATTATTTTAACCCTTAAATGCCGCATGTTCCTATTCGGCAACATACCCAACCTTGTCTTCTAAAGTATTATTAGAATAATATTGAAGCTCTAATGCCTCATGTTTGCCAATTGACACCAAATTGCATTCTAGATGTAAACCATAGATAAGATAAAGTACGGTATTTTAAAGAATTTTACCCGTGATTTATTTAATAGAGGTAAGAACAAAACATTTTTAAATTGATTTAAAAAATAATCAGGAATTTAAGGGTTAAATATTCATTATGAAAGAAATCGATTCACTTTATTGTTATAACGATAAATACTAAAAATGCCATCAAATACGCATCGATTTTTTTTTTTTAAACTCGCGCATTTAAAAAGAAATATTTTGTTTTTGTTTTCTAAAAGAT
Organism: Salticus scenicus; assembly: GCA_963930645.1. Lineage (NCBI taxonomy): Eukaryota > Metazoa > Arthropoda > Arachnida > Araneae > Salticidae > Salticus > Salticus scenicus. Next base: position 78,446,677 of record OZ005660.1, read on the forward strand.
GGAAAACTTTTCACGGCATGTATTGTTTGTTTTCGTTAGCTGTGACCCTGCTCACCTATGCGCATGCGTGAGGTCTGCATTGATTTTGTTAAAATAGGGTAGAAGCGTAGAAGATGAGAGAATGTTTACATTTTACGAGTGAGAGATAAGTTGCGGTTTCTTTTTTCTTTTTTTTTCTTTTCAGGACATTATTGAATTTTGAGGCGATACTTCTTCGTTATATTCGTATAAAGGCAAAATGCTGATTTTTCCCCCTTGTAATTTTTAAATAAGTGTAGAAGATCAGTTTTATTCTTCGATGCAAAATAAAATCCGTAAACTTAAAAGTAAATGCCTGTTTTCTTTCTTCTTCTTCTTTTTTTTTTTTTTCAGTTAAAATTATTTTTATTTGCTTACTTGATCTCTAAATTCGTACTATATCTGTCATACCTGAACACTTGTTTCATGCACTGATTATAGTAGTAAATTAATTAAAAATGACTTAAATTAGGTAAAATTTACATAATTCATTAATAAAAGAAGAGAAAAAGAACAACGTTTACAGTAGACTTTACCTGTAGTAAAAGTAATATATTTTTTTCTTTTAAATTATACTGCTAAAACAAAAATACCATATTTTTGGATCTCTATTTTACAGAAATTTACAGAAAATCGTATTTAAATCAAATCATTAGATTTTTTTATCATGATTATTTTACACCTTTTATTTTTCGCGCATATTGTCATATAAATTACATTAAATAAAATATTGTTAATTAAAATTTACCTTTAAATATCATCGTCTTCATAAAAAGAAAACGAACACGTGTAGAACGAAAAGCGCATTTGGCTAAGTGCCCATCTCATTCAACGCATCACCCCTTTTCCGAGTAGGATCGTTCCGCGAGAGGTAGACATGGTTTACGAAAACGGACAGTAATTCTTATTATGTGATAATCACTGGAAAGTTCTTCAAATAAACACCAATGACCTTATTTTCCAACGTACTGCACCCTTTTAAGAAACAAACTTATATTTCTCTGAAAGAAAGAAATTTCTTCAGTGTTTTTTTTTTTTTTTTTTTTTTTTTTTTTTATACTATTAAGTGAGCATTATTTGTATATTTTTATGTATATTTTACTGTTCTCGAAAACTGTAGCTCGGGCAGTCACGTGATTTAACACTCTGAAGGGTCATTGTGTACATCGAAGTCAGATTTTCGAAGTTTTGATTAGTTTTCTTTTAATTAATAAAAATATGAAAATAAAACTTCCCATTTCTATAATGACGCAGAATGGAGAATCTTAGGAGAGATTTGATTGGTTTATTTTATTTTCATTGATTTGAGTGTATTTTACATTGAACTACAGCTACGTTATGAGGAATTACGAGAGATTTGATTAGTTTATTTGATTTTCATAGATTTTAGTGTATTTTAAGTTGAACTAGAGCTACGTTTTGAGAAATTACGAAAGATTTGATTGGTTTATTTGATTTTCATTGGCTTGAGCGTGTTTTACGTTGAACTAAAGCTACGTTTAGATTTTATTTAAAAATATATGAATTTTTAATATTTTAATAATATGCGACTTTTACAGAGAACAAATTACGATTGGCGCTGCAGGCGCCCGAAAGCAGGTTTTTTGGTAAAAATTTTCATGTGTCTCTGGCCAGTTAGCTGGTGAAGTCAGCTAGTTGTTATTAAGTGATGATTATTAATATTTATTATTAATAATCATAATAATAATCATAATCACGTTGAACTAGAGCTTCGTTATGAGGAATTACGAGAGATTTGATTAGTTTATTTGATTTTCATAGATTTTAGTGTATTTTAAGTTGAACTAGAGCTACGTTATGAAGAATTAAGAGAGATTTGATTGGTCTATTTGATTTTCATTGATTTGAGCGTGTTTTACGTTGAACTACAGCTACGTTATGAGGAATTAAGAGAGATTTGATTGGTTTATTTGATTTTCCTTGTTTTGAGTGTATTTAACGTTGAACTAGAGCTACGTTATGAGGAATTACAAGAGATTTGATTGGTTTATTTGATTTTCGTGGATTTGAGCGTGTTTTACGTTAAACTAGATCTACGTTATGAGGAATTACGAGAGATTTGATTGGTTTATTTGATTTTCATTTTTTTGAGTGTATTTTACGTTGAACTAAAGCTACGTTTAGATTTTATTTAAAAATATATGAATTTTTAATATTTTAATAATATGCGACTTTTACAGAGAACAAATTACGATTGGCGCTGCAGGCGCCCGAAAGCAGGTTTTTTGGTAAAAATTTTCATGTGTCTCTGGCCAGTTAGCTGGTGAAGTCAGCTAGTTGTTATTAAGTGATGATTATTAAAATCTAAATGAATAATAATAATAAAAATTCTAAGATCTTGAACAATTTATTAGGAAATAAACTTAAGGTTTTTGTAAAAATTAAAATTTCTTCATAAATTCATTATAATGAACATTATGTAGGCATTAAATAAATAATAATGATTGCTAAACGATTGCGCCGTTTTCGCATAAAAATTTTACTTATACACTTATAAATACTCTTTGTCACATTTGCACTTTGATATGTTACCCCTTATGCACTTGTTCTCATAATGTTCTACAGGAGGACATTATATTCATGTTAAGATATGTGAAATCGGACGATTACGTAACATAGTACAGACTAAAGTACCTTCCCCGCTAGGTTATTTAAATCCGAGTCGATACATTTACATTATCTAAATCTGCTTATTAATCTGTTGTGCTTAGTTCCATATTTTAGTTTACATGGATTTCCGTACTATTTCCAACCAAACAACCCCAACAGTGCATGTTTAAGCGAGAGTCTGACTGATTTCTCATATTTAGAAAACTAAAAATTTAGAATAACTAAGAAATTTTAAAATTAGAATATCCATAGTCAAGGATGTACATTCCAGCATCATAAATGATATATTAAAACTGGTGAGACACTGTTACGATAAAAATATCCCTTGTAATACATATTTTTACGAAATTTCATCCTATTCTTCCATTTTGTTAAAATCTTAACTTTTGAATAACTTACAAATATTTTAAAGTAGAAAGGTCACAGTTAATGTTGTTTATCTTTAGCATCTTTAAAGGTATTTTAAAACTTTCCCTATACTTCTACGAGGAAAATAATCTTCATAATGCATGTTTATCATTGTTGCCAAATTTTGCAACATTTATTTAACATCCACCACTAAATTTTAAATGTAACAGTTGCCTAATAATTTTGAAATTTATTCGTCTATTATGTATATCAAATACCACTTCTCAAAATTATTGGTGACTATTGAATAAAATAATAGAAAAATCTAGAAATACTGATGTTTATGCAAAAATTTGCCCTATTTTCCCTTGTTAAGAAAGCCCACCATTGGCCGACCAGTTATGCGCTTAAAGCTGGTAGATGGGAGGTGCCGGGTTCGATCATAGGCAACGTTCATCGAACTGGCACTTCAGGGGTTTTAGCGGTTTTCTTCGAAACTCGCGTAAATACGGGCTAGAACCTCTCAGAAAGACTCCACGGAGGGCATTCCTATCTACAGGCCTAGGACCCTAGCGCAGTCAATCGGCTTTAAACCATACAACCAACCAACCAACCAATAATAAGAAAATATTAAATTTTGAATAACATACGAAATTTTCAAAGTACAATCTCCATGTTTAATAACAATGGTGCAAAAAATATAGGATTATATAGGATATTTTAAAACTGGTCTGACATCTTTACGAGGAAAATAATGTTTAAAATGTACGCATGCCAGACTGTCCTATTTACCTTTCTTAAGGAAATCGTAATTTTCCAACGACGAACGAAGTTTCAAAGTAGAATGTTAAAAATAAATGCGATTTTTGCTAGTATCATAAGTGATATTTAAAACGGGTTCTACCATTTTACGAGCATTCACTATTGAGATATTGCGTACATAGTTTTTGATATTAACTAATTAACTACCTATTGAATGGGCAATGAACTGACTAACCTGCAGACGAACACCACTTTAACTCTGTGATTTTCGGATACAATCTTTCCACAGGACGCGAAGAAACGTCAAAAATCCGAAGTTGAAAAATTTATATTCACCTAAGTTCCTCAAACATACATTATATTTGGGAATTAATAACAGTGCGCTGCAAAAATTAGGAATTCGAGCCCTGATACCATTTTTGCTAATTCTTATGTAAATATACTTCCTGAATCCGAATATGATTCCCATTTTCCCCAGTCACCCACCGTTTTGTCGGGACACAATCCCCTCACCCAATTTTTATCACTGTTCAGAATTTTATGGCCATGAATAGGATTTGAAGAATGATAAATAATTAATTTGACACTTAAAAAAATTAATAATCTTTAATAAGTAACATTAATAATAGATTAAAATAATTATAAGATTTAAAAAAAAAAAAAAAAAAACTTTTATATACCATGTTTTAATTTTTCTAATGTATCATAGAGATCTTATCAATGTGCAAAAATTTTTTAAGTGATAATGACGTCAATTATTGTGAGATACATAATTTAACTTCTTATAATTTTTTGACGTTCCCGTTTGATTAAATGCATTTTAGTTTATATTTATGTCGGAAGAAAATGAACTCGTTTTTTTTTTTTTTTGGCAGCTATTAGGATTTTATTATTTTCAAAAAAAGGAATAAGAAATTCGAAAATCGGACTTCGAAGTATTGTGTTGTCACCGGGTTCTGAGCTACTGTGAAAGTTTCAAATCTCTAGCTAGAAGGGAATTTAGTTAAAAATAGAATGCAAGATTTGTACCGGACAAACAAACAAACAAACAAACAAACGTACAAATAAACAAACAAGAATAGAAGTTAATAAAAGCATGGTGAAATATAAGAAATACAATGCATAATTTCAGTGGCAAATCCTCTCCTAAATTTTTCCCTTGCCGCAAACGTTTATGTTTTAGAATTTTCGAACACTGTAGCCCCTCAGAAGATATTTAACAGTTAAAATAATCCTTTCCTTCCCTAAATAATCAAATTTATAGCCATAAAATTACCAAAAAGTGATAAAAATTGGTTGCCTTCCCTAAAAAACGATGGGTAATAGGGCAAAATGGGCGTCATTTTACATAAAAAAATGAAAATTTTTGTGTTGGGGCAATTTTCATGCAGAGCAGTGTAATTGGTTCAAAGAATTATTAAAATGTGAATTTATATATATATATATATATATATATATATATATATATATATACATATATTTTTTGTATTTTGTATTTATTGAGCATAAAGAATATTACGACTTTATACAACTAAAAAAATGTGCGCATTAATTATTACCATTCTGAACAAAATACAATTTATCATTTATAATATGTCTTGATATAAATCCAAATCAAGATAGTTCAAGAACCAATTTAAATGTTAAGAAACAAAGAGGTTTTGCCAAAACTAAATGCAAAACTGGTGTACAAACGATAAATAGACAATAAGACTTCTTCACACACCATAAATTTTAAGCCATCACAACCGGTTTCGAAAGGACATAGCCTTCCTTCATCAGGTGCAAAAAAACACGCATTTTTTTTGCACCTGATTAAGGAAGGCTACGTCCTTTCGAAACCGGTTGTGATGGCTTAAAATTTATGGTGTGTGAAGAAGTCGTTTTTTCTATTTAAAGAGGTTTTGGCTTTATACATTTTTTTTTTTAATAATATAATAACAGAAATAGTATGTTTTTTTTTTTTTTTTTTTTTTTAATTAATAATCCTTTAAAAAATATTTCTGAAAACATAATTTAATTTTTATTTGACAACAAAAACAGAAAAAAAAAACTTAAGTGAAATAAAAATCTGTATATAAAATTTATTCTTTTAAAAATATTTCATCATAGCTACTTTTTTGAATGTTTCATATACATAAGTACAAATTTCAAAAATGAACTAAAATAAAATATTTAAAAAAAAAAAAACTAACTTAATTTAAGTATTTGCCTATATCTTTATTATTAAATGAGTTGTTTCATAAAATTTTAATTCGTATTAAAATTTACTATTTTATAAATATTTCATTATAGCTATTATTTTAAATATTTCATACACATAAGTGCAGATTTCAAAAACCGAAGTTAAATAAATTATTTCTAAAAATAAAAACTAACTTGATTTAGATATTTTGCTATATTTTTGTATTTAAATGCTTTGGTTGATAAAGTTTTAAATTTCGCATTTTGCGTCCTTCTTTTTAACTTATTTCATTCTATGATGTTCCTTAATCTTCGATAAAATAGCGGAAAATATTTCTGTGTTCTAAAGAAAATAATTATTAAAATTATTTTTAATTATGAAGATATTAATTTCATTACTTTTACTTGTCAGAACATACTTCCTTTACTAATTCTATCAAAAAAGATAATGACTTTCACATTTTTTTTGAAAATTAATTAATTTTAAGGAAAGCATTTTAAGGAAGTTTTTATCATTATAGAACCTCATTAATCATTGTATGCCTCTTATATCGTTTAACGCTGAAAAAAGGGTTAAAAATAAATAAATAAATATGTGAAATAAGCAGCATTCTTTTTAAATATACATGTTTGGAATAGCTTAGTTTTTTTTTTTTTTTTTTTTTTTTTTTCTGAGTTAAATATATAATTTTTACTATTTTGTCGTTTGGTACAACAAAATTTTCAGTGAAAATCATTCAGGTAAATGATAGTATAAGTTTATTTTATTTTACTTTATTTTATTTTTTATTTATTTATTTTTTATTATTATTATTATTATTATTACGTCTTTATTTTCGCACATTTTTCATTGTACAATTTTAAAAGTTAGTGGAATCCAAATTAAAGATATTTTATTAATTTGCACATAATAATAATTATTATTTATTAAAACAAATTCACTCTGGAATCTGTAAGATTGCTTTAATTTTTTTTTATTATTATAATTGATCTTCTGTGTTTATGTTATGGTAAGAAATGCGCAGGTTATTTTACATACTTGTCATATTTCAAAAAAGAAATGTAACATAATATCAATTTTAAACTATTTTACAGAATTTATTAGTACTAAATCAAACTTAAAATAGCTTGAATCCATAGGTACCAATGTATAAGAATTCTTTTATGCTTTCTTCAAAAATAATTGTTAGTCTTTTACTCTTAAAAATCTATAAAGTTCTTGCAACTGTGGCCTAAACATGTATGTCAAATATCAGTTCTCAAAGCAATATAGCATGCGTATTCAGCTTGATGTTAATAAAATATAAAGTTTAGACTTTGGTACGTATCAAGTATGTTGAATTCATGTACAATTAGTTTAAGGAATTATCTTTCTCTTGCTGTAGAAAATTATTCGTAGTCGCATGAAAAAAGTATAATTAGTTTTTGCGACGGTAAATTATAACTTACGCACAATTTTGAAATTAATAATAATAATAATAATAAATAGGTTTAGACAGCATCACATACATATCAGCACATGCACGAACACATGCATGATTGTTAAAATAGGAAAATAATAAAAATAATAAAAATCACATTAAGACGTATTTATATATCAAAATCTCATATTCGGAATTTTTATGGTTAAAGTATTTCCTGTATAATTATATGTGCAGGATTTAATAATATTTAATAAAAGATGTGCTTGTTAAGCAGGCAATGTGATATTTCGGAAATTTGTTACAAACACGATAATTTGTTCTATTAATTATATTGTCATCCGTAAGTATTTTAACCATGTTCTCCAATGGAGACATTGATATGTGTATCGATTATCACTATTAGTATCGATTAATTACATAAATGAGGCAATTTGGGGAAAATGTAATTAAAAGACTGTGTTACAAATTTTAATATCGTATATATATATATATATATATATATATATATATATATATATATATAAGCTTAAATAGTGTAATAAATTACAAATGTATAATTTGTCAAACGTAGAATTTTTTTTTTTTTTAAATGCATTTTTAGTATAGATACAATTTATTTCTTTTATAGCATTATATTCCACGAACAACATTGAAATATAAATTACAAAACGTTTCAAATTAATAGTATGATATGGACGTCACAAAACTTTATAATATATTTTTTTATACGAATTTACACACAACAAATTATTTATAAAAATTATTTTAAATGGTTAATGCAGACTAATATATATATATATATATATATATATATATATACAGAGAGAGAGAGAGAGATAGATAGATATTAACATAAAATGTCGATATAAAGTCAATTTTGTATTCTATAGATGGTATCTCATGAAATGCATTTTATTTATTTATTTATTTTTATTTTTTTATATTCATAATAAAACATTATTTCATTCCTGAAAATATAGCACGTCTGTTTTTGGATAGATTTACTCTTTTTAAGATGTCATGAACATGATTTTAACATTTTTAGAATATGTTTGTCTACGTGTTTCAACCAACAATTGACATAATTTAATATAAGTTTACATTTAGTTGGACCTTTAATTTGGTTGATGCTAATTAATGTTTGGTGCATATCGCTTCTTCGGTGTCGTTGTCATCCCGTTTCTTTGTATTTATATATATATATATATATATATATATATATATATATATATATATATATAAACAACAACAACAACAAGCAAATTTCTTTTAAATGTACATAAGGAGTATCATTTTTAAAAGCACTCCTTTAAAATTTATCAAGATTTATAGCTTTTAAAATTTACACGTTTCTGTGTCTGTATGTTAATAATCTTTATTATGTGAGGATCTCACTTAAAAATTTACATTGAAATCGAACTAATAGTTTGCGCAAAGGAAAATTTAAAATTATTTAAATACATTACGGCATCTATGAACGATTTTTTTTGACATATTTTAACATATTTAGGTGCATTAACATTTTTCTTTTAAGCTCAAAAATGTGCTATATGATATAAAAGTAATTCACCGTCCTTTTACAGGTTCACGCAAAGCAATCCAAATTTAATAGGGTGAATATCTGGTTCAATGAAGTATATTTAATATACATCATGTGTTTGTTTTTATTTAATTAATTTATGTATACTTTGTACTGTATATAGAATGTGAAGATTATACACAGGTTTATTCAAAATTAATCGATTGTATCATTTTCTATTAGTTCTAAAATCTAAATTTTCGCTGTAAAAAAAATAATTCCATGTCATCTTTATAAATTCTAGGCCTGTTTGAAAGCGAGTTCTAGAAACCCCTATAAGAATTGTAGAGCGTTTGCCTGTATTATCACGGCCAAATTTATTTTAAAATCTCTACAAATAAAGGCGAATACGAGAGATGCGTTTTAGCAACTATAATCTTGGTTTATTATCTAATTGAAAGAAATCATGCGAGAATTTCTCAAAATACAAAGGATTCATAATAGACATAATTTTCCGAATATTGTTTCACTATCTAGAAATATGTAGACTAGAAATTCTCGATCATTTCTCCTATTCAGCCTAAAAGCCTACATGTTTTGATTATTGTAATTTATAATTTAATTTAAACACATGCAAAAATATTTTCACTTGCGTTTTTCCATTTAAAAAAAAAAAAAAAAAAAAAAAAAAAAAAACAGTTTTGTTAACTGAACACATCTTTATATTTATAAACAAAATAATAATAACACTTAATTTTTGACGAGAAGAAAAAGAAAGAAAATCTTTTCTTTTTCTTCCATTGAAGCTTTTATAATTTCTACTTCTCTAGGTTCCCTCTTAGGAAAAAAATAAATTTTCTGTAGCTGAAATAACATTAGCGAAAATTACGTCCTTTTAATATTTATAAATTTCCCATTTACTTCCTTATGGATTTTATCATGCATGATAAAATAACTTTTTCTTAAATTTCTATGTAGAAAATAATGTACAGAAAGCAACAAAAAAACTTTCGATACAATTTATAGATGTAATTTTTGCAATAGTGTCGGAACTTTTTATAAAGTATTTTGGTTTTACTGCATTTTTTTTCTTTGCTTAAAAGAAATTCTGGATAAGTATTCTTCAAAACCTTTAGTAGTAATTAGGAGAAAAAAGAAGCCATATTGTCTAGATTTTTAAAATAGAAATAATGTGTATCAGTTTTCTTTTTCAATAAATATTGTATTTTGTATTCTGCTATACAATAATTAAAATTAACATTCTCAGGATTTTGTATCTGAGATATTCGTTAATTAAATAGATATATATGTGTGTATGTGTGTAAATATAAAAAAATATACTATATATGTTTCATTATTATATTTAGATAAACACTTTCTTTATCGATCATCTGATGTATAATTTGATATTAATATCAAATTAATTTCTTTGTTATTTTGTACGCAAAATGCAGATAAAAAATTTCTGATGGAATTTTCACAAGAAATAATAGCTTTGTTACTTCTGCGAATGCATATTTATATATTTGGGTTTTAAAATTAGTTATTAGCTTACAGAGCTTCACAAAAAATTACAATACGTTATACCATCATTTGTCATAAAATTTATTGCAAGTATTTAAGAGTTCCAATGAACTAACTGAAGGTTATGAGCTACAAGGCAATATATATATATACACATACGCACAGATACATATACACTAGGGTGTATCGAAAAAAACTTTTTTTTTTTTTTATATCAAATTTCCAATAGGACGGTAAAGTTGCCTTATTAGTATGTGCGCAAAATTTTGTTGATCTGAATCTTTGTTGCCTGTGGGGTCGTTTATATAAAAATTCACAATAATAAATAATTCATATATATAAATTTATCATTTTTTCAATATATATATATTTTAAAAAAGAAATTGGAATCCTTAGTTCCAATACAGCCGAAAAACTGCCATATGGTATCCTTAGAGCGTGTGCATTTTTTTTATTGATATGGGTCAAAGGCTTCAGTTGTCTCTACGGATCACTTATCTGGACAAAGTTGCTCATTTTAATGATTTTACTTCAACTCTTCTAACGACTGTAATTCTTTTATTTATGATTATTTCTATTCATTTTTTTTTTTTTTTTTTTTTTTTTTTTTGTATGAACAAATTATGCATTTAAACTACTAACTGCAGATTCAGTCAGTAATTCTCTGAGGGAAAATTTCTTCACCAATAACGCCTTATCCATCAAGTCAGCATCGCAATTAAAATTTCAAATATGCATAAGTAGGAGGCAAAATAAAAAATAAACAAAATTACGCAATTTATAGGACTTTCATTTGAATATTTTTCTTTCCCATTCATGCGAAAAATTTAAATATTTGTTTAATTATTGTCGACAAAAAATTTAACTATATTTTTTCTTTACAAAAAAAAAAAAAAAAAAAAAAAAAAATTCCCCTTCAAGGGAATGATTTTTTTCACAAACTTCTGTTCTATCAATTCATTCAATAATTATGAATTTTTAAAATGTCTACAGATTTATGGGGTACCGTGTATATATATAGAAAAACCTTTTAAAACATTTCAGTAGATAAAACTATGTATTACATGAAGAACTAGCTAGAACATTAATAAAAATTTCTGAAAAATAAATAAATAAATAAATAAGCATTCTTTTTTAAAATTTCAATGATATTTCAAGGGCATGGCTTTAGTGTTGTATGCAAATCAGGTGTTATTTCTGTCCTACTGTATGCAATTTGCTAAACATTTACAGTAGGCTGGGCCCAATAATAATACAGTGGAACCTGTCTAAAGTGACCACCCTAGAGACCGGCTAAAATGGTCACTTTATAAAGTCCCTTTAAAATGGGAAAATGGTCACTTTAGTCAGGAAAATGATCACTTTAGTCAGGTGGTCACTTTACCAAGGTGGTCACTTTTACAGGTTCCACTGTACATATATATATAATGTATTGCTACTGTTAATTAAAAACAAATAGGTGCTTAAAAAAAAATCCTATTAGAAAATCGGAAATTTAATAATATATATTTCTACTAATGAAAACAAAAAGAAAAAAAAATGATAGGATTTTTATAGTTAATAATAAAATATTAAAAATTATAAGAAGTTAGATTTTTTTTTTTTTTAATTTAACCTTTAGAATTTAAATTTAGAAAGCTATGACATTTCTATACATATATGTATGTGTGTATATATATATATTATTATTATTTTTTATTTCTTGTTTTCTTGTTTTTTTTTTTTTTTTTTTTTTTTTAAGAATTCGATAAATAAATAAATATTTACTATAAACACCAAAAATAAATCACTAATAAGAATTAATATATATGAAAAAAAATCAAAATAAAATAATATAACACAATATATATATATATATATATATATATATATATATATATATATATATATATATATATATATATATATATACATACATATTTATATATATGTATGTATAACTAAATTTATATTTTTTGTTTATGAAAATATTATAATTGATAAATATCTTGCGTTTGATATCTTAATAATTAAATTCCACTTTTACGTCTTAATTAAAATAAGAAAAAAAAAAGAAAAGTAAAAAAAAAAAAGGAACACGAAAGAAAATCATTTGAATAGAAGTTACTATAAAAGGAGAAAAAATTCTTAGTTCGATATGATGTATTTATAAGAAACTAATGTTAAAAACATGCTTATGCAGAAAAAAAGTTTTTTCCTTTTTGAAAACTTTTTTGTATAATACAATTATTTATATCAACACATACTTTACACCTTTAATTTCTAATCTTCTAGTATTTCTTAGTATTATTTCTATGTTTACCCAAAATAACATATTCTTATCTTTACTTACAAGTATAAGATATTCTTAATAGCTACTTTACGTGATGAAACATAATTTCGCTTGAAAATTTTCGTATATCAGCTTCCTGAAATTACCCCCAGAGCACAATAAAATTTGCATGTTCAGATTAAGATGATAACACGATTTTCTGATTATTAATAAAATAGATGCTACTTAGAGTGATAATTTACAAGTTTCGTATAAAGATAAGAATAAAATCTGAATTTTATTAACATACAAAAGTAGGTGTTATTAAACATAGACGCATTTTGAAACTTCTTACATATATTAAGGGTTTAAGAAATAATTGTTAAAAAGAGAAAAAAAAAATAGAATTATACAGGCAATAATAATTGTAATAATAAAAATAATCATTCGATTGGGAATAATTTTTAAGACTTTCTTCTCTTTATATAAGAAGGAAATATTGGATTCTGAAAACTTTCCAAACCCAGTTTTTGATGGATTTACACGTTTTCGGATTTCTTGAACACGATTTGACTGTTTTTAGAAAATGTCTATGTATATGGGCTTCTGTGGGTCACTCTTTCTCTCTGTATAAGAAAAATTGTGGATGCTGTATCTCATGAACCGATGAATGAAATTTAGCTACACTTGGTATTTAGTTCGACCCTGAACTAATCAGCTGTTGATCACATTTGGAGGTCGATTGCTCTACAGTGGGAATGAGATTTTTTTTTTTTCTAATCTTTTAACATTGCAATATAGGACAAAATTTCGTATAAACGTACATATTGAAAGTTATTTTGGACGCATGATTGCAAAATTAATATGAATTGCTGATAATACTAGTAGTAAACTAGCAAAAAATGCATTTGCATGTAGAAGAGTCGCTGTCCCCCAGAGGGAATATTCCCCATCTGTGTGTGTAAATTTATCGGCAATAAAAATAAACTACTTTTCTCGCATAGATATTTTTAAGCTTCATTGTTAAAATAAACACTACTGTAAATTTACAGTATGACATCCCCCCACTCCCTGTCATTCAATCAAAGAATAAAAAAGAAATAAAAACAATGCAGATACACATTTTTGCAGTATTCTTACTATTTATTTAATAAATTTTTAAGTAAAATGCATTAATAAGACTCTTAAAAAAAAAAAAAAAAAAAAAAAAAAACACGGAGGGTTTTTTTTTTGTGTGTGTGTGTGTGTTGTTTGTTTGTTTGTTTGTTTGTTCTCAACTTTTGAAGCAATGGAGAAATATTCAAGATAATTATACACTCTTCATATTTTCAGTTATTTAGCGAATATTACGTTTAATGAACACAATATAAAATTTACAAAATATAATAGTAACCCATTCCTTATCAAAAATTATAAATTAAATAATTTTGACATTTTTATACTGAATTGTAAATTAATAAGTTAATGTACACTCCCCAGCCTTAATATATCTTCGGCATCCATTTTCTATTGACTAGATTATTTTTTTACGGAGAAACCTTTACAAAAAAATAAATAAATAAATAAAAAATTTAGAAACTACTGCAATAATGATTGTAAGCCACATAAGAAATTTTAATAAAGAACTTATGTGATTCTTAATATGTGATATTTCATTTCAAAACCTAATATACGCATTTATTTGCTTAATATTCTAAACACATTATAACATGCTATTTTAACTGTCACAAAAATTTATAGCTATATCTTTCACTATTTCTCAGAAAATACTATATAAAGTTGGTAAATTTAACATGGTGGAGATATGGTTTTCCTGATTCCCTTAATTTTAATATTTATTTTATGTTTTTGAGCTGTTTTTTCCAGTTAAAATCGACATTACCTGTAAAACAGTGTAACGTTTGCTGTTGATCAATCACTCGGAAACTTCATCCAATAAAGGATGTTATTGGTCTAACCAGATGTTATCAACGGCAGTTATTAGCTGTTTCACATGATAAAGTAGAAATCTAAAACATTTGTTTACAGAAAAACACAAACATTTTATTTGCAATAAGTCACAAATTTTAATATATATAATAATTACATACATCTTTGACCATAAATGTGCATGTTTTAATATATTAATGGGATATTTAGCACAGGGATGATTCGTCTTGCTTCTAACATATTGTCTTATATGTATTGAATATATCTATATATTGAACTACATTTTTCTAAAGCAAGACTTAAAGGTTGATCGTTATTTTGATATAATTTGTAAACTGAAAGATTATCTTAATAAAACATAATTACTCTCGTTAAAATATTTTATTAATATTTAGCCATTTGAGTACGTTGTCGAAAGAAGCAGACGACTTACCGCTACCAGGCTTTGCAGGAAAGCAAAAACAATTCTAGGAGACACGCAGATACAAAGCGCAAAATAATAAATTGATGGCCGCACTCTATGTTACTCCACTACAAGACATAAAACCCATCTTCCGATCTTGTTTCGATTTCGGTATTACTTATACTGAAGAACTCAGATTCGCTCAGCTCATTTTTATCTTCATCTGGAATAAATTCTAACAGACTACTATTTTCGTCATCCATATTTCATTCAAATTCTTAAATAAAATTCAAAATGAAAGCACTGACATGGTCTAAAATTTATAAATCACTAACGAAAACACGCATTTACTCTAAACACTGACAAAGCAACAAAAAGACCAAAAAATCCTCGTAGATAATCAGTTCTATCGCCCCTCCTTCTTGGAGTGAACTTTTATGGTATGCTCTTGGTTCAAAGCGTCCGCGTGATCCCAGGTGGAAAAAAACATCATATCTCCGCTACAAGACATAAGAAAACTTTATTGCCCTTGCGACTATATGATTCTCTTTTGTATCTATCGAAAGGAGGACACTATGTACGGAGCGTACGTAGCCGTCGTTACGCACGTAGTACAAACTATGTACGCATCGTACGTAGCCGTAGTCAAGTGGTTAAGTTGGAATCTAATAACTTTTACGGGGAAGTCTTTAAAAAATACATCCAGCAAATTAGAAATTACTACATTAATGATTGTAAGCCATATAAGACGGTTTTAACAAAAAAACATATATGGTCTGAAATATGTGAGATTTAATTTCGAAACATAATACGGACATTTCTTCCCTTAATATTTTAACCCTTATATTTTTAGTATACTTAAGGGCACTTGACACCATTCACTTGTTACCATTGAAGTCTTCATAAAGAAGTTTATATTTCCATTTCATATTTATAAAATGATCGAGATTAGGTTTGTTCATTATTGAAGGTATATTAAGGGATATTTAGGTATATACGCCGCATTTTAGAATGCAAAAAAAAAAGGAGGGAAAAAGCTAAAAATCCATAGAAAAATTATGAAATGAAAAAAAAAAAAAAAAAAAAAAAGACTCACAATGTTAAGTGTGGGAAAAAAAAAAGGGCTAACACCGGAATAAACAAAAGGACAAAATTTCAAAAATGACCAGAAAATGTCATCACAGAGCAGGTAGGGACACGGTTTTGGGCTCTAAAGCTATGGTCGAGCTATACATCTCGATTATTATGTGAACAATATAGGTATATTCATTATTCAGGCTACAATTCTTATGGTTTCTGATACTATTTTTACACGATTTAAAAGCTTTGAATTGCAATTTTTCAATTTGCAATTTTTTTATGAATTCATGATCTTTAAAAATGATAATACACTGTAAAAAATATGTTCTTAAAAATAAGTATATATTGCCTTAAAATAGCCCCGAAGCAAAATATACTTAAATTTGAAAACCCAAGTACTCATTTTTGAGTATATTGACATGCTCGAAAACGTCGATATTGAGATTCTTAGTGGTCAACTCCATTTTTGAGCATATCAATATACCGTAAAATCCCGAAAGTAACCCCCCCCCCCACATCGAATATAACCTCCCCTCCCTTTTCTCGCTAAAAGTGAAATGTCTCCGTTATCCTGAAAGTAACCCCCCCCCCTTTTTTTTTTCTCCATCCAACAAAGCTACATCCAATCTTCGGGCGCACTTATGGTACGTCGGCATTGCAAAATAAGTTTGGCATTGAATTAAGTTTTAATATTTATATATTATTTCTAATTTAACTAATTTTTTATAAAGTGTTGGATGCATGTTATCAATGGAAACATTACACAGTTTTTTTTAAAACTTTAATGTAAGAAATTATCTTTAATATTTCCTTTTTTTTTAAAGAATCTTGATTATAACCCCCCCCCCACCTGAAATTTATCCGTTTTGCTTTTCAAAAAAAAAAGGGGGGGGGGCTACTTTCGGGATGTTACGGTACTAAAAAATGAGTACATGGGATTTTCAAATTTAAGTATATATTGTTTCGGAGCTATTTTGTGGCAATTTTGCTCATTTTTTAAGAAAACAATTTTTAACAGTGTAATTCAACACATATTTAAGAAAATCTTAATATTTTTTTCATGTATGATAGAAATTACTTAAAAGAATTTGTGATGGATTTAATAATTTAGAAATTAGTTTTTGGGAACAAAAAAAAAAAAAAAAAAAAAAAAAATGCCTATTTAAAAATTGAAAAAAAAAAAAAAAAAGAAAGAAACATGATTTTTGTTATGTTTAAGTTTCAATATTTTATCTTTTAAAAATATTACAAAATCCATTCCATAATTAGTTCTATTAAACATCTAAAATAATATTAATAATTTTCTTATACATCTGTAGGAGTGTAGCATTCTGATGATCATAAATTCATGAAAACTGCAAACTGAAAAACCACAATTTAATTATTTCATATCTCAACAAAAATGTATCAAAAACCATACGATTTGTTGTCTGAATATATATTTTATTAAACAAACCTAATGTAATACAATTTATAAGTAATAAATGAAAATATAGGATTCATGTGAAACCTGCAGTAGTTCCAAGTCAAAGGTTAAGTCTCCTTAAATAATACCTGGTATAAAATTTAATAGAACGACTTATTTTAAATCATGAAAAAGTCTTAAAAACACAGAGCACATTATCTAAACGAGAAAAAAAAAAATCTTTCTGCAATAGTATGTATTTGTTCATTTTACAGCAGTGTAAACTAAACTTAAATGGTAAATGTTCATTTACTTTGTATATATTTTTAGAAAGTTTTCTGTTTCGCAAAATAGAATAACAATTTGTGAATAATATTTCAAGAGAAAAAAATTGTGCAAATTTCTGGACCATTTCCAATTCAAAAGATAAGAAAATATTTTTTCTAGTTGTATTCGCATAGCATAAATTTGAGAACGTCTGATAACGTAGCAATTTTAAAAGGATTTTGTTTTCTCGATTCTTGGAAAATATGTACCATACTTAAATGCCAAGTTGGGTATGTTGTTTAGCGGATGTTGTTTAAGTTATAATTTTATTTCTCTTGACAATCAAACCACGAATTCTAGCCTTCGAATTTAAACTATTGTAGAGTAATCTTAGAATATAATATAACAAACAACAATATTTAATTAAGGAATTTAATGGTATAGTGAGATGCAAAATAGACGACACTGAATTATATCAGTCGTAAATTAATAAAAATTTAGTTTCATGCGTAATGTTTTTTGTTTTCTTATATCTCAGAGATTTTGTACCATTTTAAAATGTCAACTTGTGTAATTTTGTAGAGTTAATAGGGGAGAAGGTGGTAATATGAAACAGGGTGGTAATATGAAACCGCTTCTTTCTGCTTATCTACTGGGGCCATCTGCGTTTACTAAAGTAAACTTAATTAATGGGAATCATAAAAATTGCTATATCGCTTGGCATCAGTATAGCTTGTTTTGTTTACGGTGTAACAGGCGGATCTTTGTTCATGCAGTTCTAAAAAATTTCACAAGGTAAGTTTCATGACTATTTTTCACATCCTTATTGATAAATATAAGATATTGTTAATATTGTTTTTATTAACTGTAAGATTGAATAGTAAAATAGCAGGATTAAATTATGGATAAATATTTTTCAAACTTAAAATTCATGGGATCGTTTATAAAATGGCGATTGGTGGTAATATGGAACAATGTGTTCCATATGACCATAAGCCGGAGAACTTTGAATTAAATGTGTTGTATGCCAACAATGGGCACATGTTTTATGCAGTGGATGTGAAGGTGACATTTATATTTGTGACTTTTGTTCCTAGGTATGACTAATTTGATTTTTAGGATTATTTTTTTTACAAACAATATTTTACAGGAAAAAAAAAAAATTCCTCTTTATGTTTTTCGATAAAATATGCGTATTTTTTACAATACTTTCCTTTAGAAGTTCAGGTTTTCCTTTTTTTAGTGATGTTTTCTGAAATAAAAACCCAATAAATATTTTTTTTGTTTCATTTTTTATTGTTCCATATTACCACCCCACTTTCTAAGACAGCTATTTTTGTATTATGTTTTAAAAAAATTAATAGTTTTCAAATCGTTTAATGTTTTACCTTCTAATAACTTTAAATGTTCAGTGGAAGGATACTTTGTCAAATTATAGTAGTTATTGTTGAAAAAATTCCATTGAAAAGTGCATTTTTTTAAAAAAAATAAAAAGTGGTCCATATTACCACCTTCTCCCCTACTGTTTACATTCTAATTTCATTTCACTTATGATTCCAGTCATGAATCCTTGCTTCCAATATATGTTCTGTACTTTTCTTTATAATTATTATATAGGAATACATATATATAGGAATAGATTATCAATGAATAAAATGAAATAAAACCCCAAAAAACACTGAGGTCTTCATCAGGGAGGCCTTCAGTGTAGGGGTGAAAGAGAAGTTTCTGAAAGGACAGTAGCAATTACCTTATAACTAAGCTAATAACTATCCTTAGCCCCCAACTTCTCATCAAACAGAAAAAGAAATCTGACATATATATAATTTAAAAAATCCAAAAACAATTATAAAATTACGAAAATTACAAAAGTAGTACAGTTACAACAAAGTAATATATATGAAATATACAAGAAATTATAAAATACATTAAAATGAAATACGATAAAATGAAATCCCAGATTTTGTACCATTAGGGATTTATACCAGATTTGGCACAGGTATGGGATTTCATTTTATTGTATTTCATTTTAATGTATTTTGTAATTTCTTGTATATTTCGTATATAATAATTTGTTGTAATTGTACTACTTTTGTAATTTTGGTAATTTTATAATTGTTTTTGGACTTTTTAAATTATATGTATGTAAGATTTCTTATTAGTTAAGGGTGGTTTTCTGTTTGGTGAGAAGTTGGGGGCTGAGGATAGTTATTAGCAAATTGCTACTCTTCTTTCAAAAACTACTCTTTCACCCTTACACTGAGAGGCCACCCTGATGAAGACCTCGGTGTTTTTTTTTTTGGGGGGGGGTTGTTTCATTGTATTCCTTGATAATTTATTTTATTCCTTGATAATCTATTCCTATATTTAAGTGTTGCATTTCCTTTTGCAGCAATTCTGGTTTACAATTCTGCTTTTATGTTTTTCTTGTCTTTAAACTCATAAATTCGTCACAATCTATATTAATAAAATCAGAGTTTTGTCTGTAAATTTGTCAGAATCGAAAATTTTTGCGATATCTTCACGTTTCACACCCCATGAAAGCCGAAAATGACTTCAGAAAATTTTGCCTGTGTGTGTGTGTGTGTGTCATCGTGTCCGTATGTCGCTTTTTTTGTCCGGGCATCACTTGAGAACGGCAGGACGGAATTCAACGGCGCTTGGCAGGGATTTAGGTCTTCACCCAACTTAAAATTATATCTATCAACTTTTCAGAAATTCCTCCCCTTTCCCCCCTGAGGGGTAAAAGACTAAAACACGTTTGTCCGGGCATCACTCGAGAACGGCTGGACGGAATTCAACGGCGCTGGGCAGAAACTTAGGTCTTCACCCAACTTAGAATTATATCTATAGAAATTTTCAAAATTATGATTAGTGTCTAAATTGTGGGTAAAAAACGCCTGCGCATGCGCTATAAACACCTTTTCACTAAAACGCTTTGAATGGTAAAATAAAACATAAAAATAAATTTGTAAGTTAAAGACTTTTTTATTCGCGTGATTCGCACTACAAATTATGAAAAGATTGAAATGAAGTGTTGCCATCTAAGTTTCACACTTTAGTTAATTTTAAAAAACCTAATTATCGTATCGAAAAACTGTTTACACCCCAGGATGCAGAAAAATCACCCCTTTCATTTGGTACTAAATTTGTAACGATAGGTCTGATATTTCTAATTTATTTTTCCCTTTTTCCGTTTTTCCGTTGCCACTTAAATTTCATACTTTAGTTATTTTAAAAAAATCTAATTGTCGCATCGAAAAACTGTTTGCACCCCTGGATTCAGAAAAATTGCCCCTTTCATTTGGTACCAAATTTATAAATATAGGTCTGATATTTCTAATTTATTTTCCCCTTTTTCCGTTTTCAGCCCAGATTTGGATGCGCATTTATATATATTTTAGTTTTCGAGAAATAAAATGAAATATTTTTAATTTCACGTGCTTAATAATAAAAATTAGAGAGAAAAATAAATAGTTAACCTACAAAAGTTGGTGTTTTTTTTTTTTTTTTTTTTTTTTTGTTTTTTTTTTAATTTAAATTAGGAATTTGCATGTAGATAAATATTTTCATAGAGATATTTGGCATTAGTTTAATATTTTTATTTAATTAAGCAGTACTTTTCTTTCCTGCAGTAAAACAAAAATTGTTGTTGTTATTACGTACCTTATGAGGTTATTTTATGTTCTCCCCTTAATTGTAAATGATTTTTTTTTGGATTTTATTAAGATTTTTTATTTTTATTTTGTAAATATCAGAAAAGAGTTTTTATTTTATTTTATTTATTTATTTATTTTGTGTATGGAGCAGCTTTATTATCGGATGCCTTTGGCAAAATTTATAATTCGGCACCGAAGTAGCTCGGACGTTTCTCGCCAAGATTTTTAATTGCACAATTGAGATAGCCAATTCAGTTCATCGCAAAAATGGCTTAAAATATTTAAAGTCACCAAAGGGGTCCCATATTAAAGCTGTGCTTTTTGTATTTATTTATTTATAATATTTTCTATTAAAGACTTCTGTGGTCGCGAAATTTAGGTACAACTATAGTATTTCCCCAAAGCTGAATTTTGCGATTTTTCTTTGGCGCCGATTTGAACGATGACGATGAAGTTCTCAACTGTTTGCGATATAATATGGCAGCCTGCATGATATTTATTTTGGATTTATGATTTTATGATTTGATTTATAATTTAGCTTACAATTTTATCATTTATGCTATATGCTATATGATTTTTAGATTTATGATTTAGCCATAATCGCCAAAAATAAATCGCCAGATTCAGCTGTGGGGAAATATTATAGTTGTTCCCAAATTTGGTGCATAAATTGTTTGTATGCATCCGGCACTTATTGTAACTGCATTTCACAAAATTCGAAATCCCCCCCTCCCCCCCTCTCGGAGTCAGAGGGCAATAAACATGTGTAAAAACATGTTTTTCCGTTTGAATTCGCTTTGAATTATCTTAGAATGGCGAATTTTGTGTGTGGATATTGATTAAGTGCATGCATTATGTACATTAGTGGGATTTTGCAAAACTTCGAACTCACCCGCTGAGGAAGGGGAAGTAAGAAGTGGGTAAGTTGTGCCGAAGACAGTAGGGACCCAGACTCCTAACGTTGCGAGCGAGAATACCTCTACCAATCACAGGGAGAACTTAGGTTATTAATAAAGATACGGGATTTTGACAACTCATTTAAGTTTAATGTCCAGCGAAGCGGGCAAAGCCTGCTAGTAACCTATATAGATAATTTGTTAACCTATATATATATATATATACAAGGTAAGGTGCGTAATGGAATGGTGAACTAAACATTGGGCTATAAATTGATACATTAAAATTGATTTATTGTATCAGATGAAAATTATTATAAGTCAGTTATAATATAAAGAGACGTATTATAAAATACACTGCTCGGAATGAAAATTGCTTCTGACACCATTTCAGCATATTCTTATGAAAAATACCTTCTGAATCCGAATATGATGCCCATTTTGCCTTATCATTCACCGTTTTTTAGGAATGGCCCCCTATTCTTATCACTTTTGGGTGATTTTATGGCTATAAACTTGATTTTTAGGAGGGGGGCGGGATATTATTTTAACCGTTAAATATCTTCTGAGTGGCTGCACTGTTGGAAAATTCCAAAACATGGACATTTGCAAAAAGGGAAAATTTTTGTGGGGATTTGCCATTGAAATTATGTATTACATATCTTATATATTTTTAATCTGTTATTAATGTTATTTTTTAATTTATATATATATATATATATATATATATATTTGTTTTTAGGTGTTAAATTAATTCTTTTTCATTCTTCAAATCAAATTCATAGTCCTAAAATTATCGAACATGGTAAAAAATGAGGGATTCTAGAAAACGGTGGGTGACTGGACAAAATGGGAGGCATATTCTGATTCAGGCGATCATTTTACATAAGAATCAACAAGAATTGTATCGTAACTCGATTTTTTTTTTTTTTCAGAAGAGTATATTATTATAAGTAGCTTTAATTTAGTGTTGCCGATTCTTCTAAACCTGTGACATTTTTACTTTCCGAACACTATAGTGAGGAAAGTATTGTAATCATGTCAAAAATCCGAATTGGAGATTTTGATGTTTCTATACGTTTCGAGGTCCCCTGAGTCCGTTTCCACTATTTTTGAGATGATGTATGTATGTGTGTGTGTATTTGTGTATGTGTGCATGTATGTGTATATGTCTGTGAGTGAACACGCTAGCGTCTAAACGCTTTGTTCGAATAAGCTGAAAGTTGGTACGTATATTGTAAGTCACCATAGTACGAACCCTATAGATTTTGGTGAATCTAGCACTTATAGTTTTTTTACAGGGACACAAAGAAAAATTCTTTATCATTATGGCCTATGGGACCAAAATCTTAAAAGTGCGATAGCATCTAAACGCGTTATTCAATTGAGCAAAAACTTTATACACATATTATAGGTCACAGATACTCAATCCGTATAGATTTTGGAGAATCTAGCACTTATAGTTTTTTTACAGGGACACAAAGAAAAAATCTTTATCATTATGGCCTATGGGGCCAAATTTTTAAAAGTGTGATAGCGTCTAAACGCCATATTAATCTGAGCAAAAAATTTGTACACATGTTATAGGTCGCATTTGCACCAAATGTATAGATTTTGGTGAATCTAGCACTTACAATTTTTTTACAGGGACACAAAGAAAAATTCTTTATCATTATGGCCTATGAGACCAAATTTTTAAAAGTGCGATAGCATCTAAACGCCTTATTCAATTGAGCTGAAAATTTGTATGAATATTATAAATCACTGTTGCACTAACTATAAGCATTTTGGTGAATCTAGCATTTATAGATTTTTACAGGGACACAACGAAAAATTCTTTATCATTATGATCTAAGGGCTCAAAGTTCAGTAGCGTTAAATAAAACCTCGTGTGATATATGGAGAAAAATACTCAAACACTCTATTATGGTTTTCTCTCCTTTGTTTGTTTAGCAACTCCTCTTTCTTTATTTTATCTACAAAACTGTTACTTACTCAATGTTCGGAAAGTCGAGTGGAGTCACTCCAGATTTTTAAACCTGAAGTTGTACTTTTTCTTTTTTTTCAGGGGATATTATGTAATACTTTTATTATTACCATTATTATTATTATTGCCATTATTATTATTATTAATCTACTCATAGATTCTAGTCTCTACTTTACTCTATACTAATATTATAACTATTATTTTGTTAAAGAAATAAAAGTAAGGTCTTTAATGGTATTCTGAAATGTTAAAAAAATCTACAAATTATGTATTAAAAATAATTTATTAGATTAGTCTAAAAGTACAATTAACTAATCTTTCACATGTTCTATCTTATTATTTTTTTTACGTGAGTAATACTTGACCATCTTACAGCCGAATGATTAGCATTCTAGCCTTCAAATGTCACGTGATTTGTTTAAGTCCCTGTTTTGTCATGGGTATTTGTCATGATTCGGAATGCCACGGTCTAATAAGCCTTAATAATACAAAAAAAAAAAAAAAAAAAAAAACTAAATAAATAAATAATAAAAACAGACACGACATTATTTCATTATTTAAAACATGAAAATCTGACATTGACAGATTTTAATTTAGTGCCAGAGGCCTACTGCTAAACTTGTTAATATCGACAAATTTTTCTTTAGTTAATTCGTGACGATCTAAATTCCATGATAAAGTTTTCATTAAATCAAACCAATGTGTTTTAGCTGCAGATACTGTAACAAACAACGTTGGAAGTCCAAACTGTCTTATAGCCGCAAAACAACGTTTTTTTCTCTTTTTCCCAATGAGGGGGAGGTGTGCCTTGACGGGGACTCATGTCAAAAGTGTGCCTTGGGGGGGGACTCATGTCAAAGTTGTACCTTGGGGGGGACTCATGTCAAAGTTGGGCCTTGGGATGACTCATGTCAAAGTTGGACCTGGGGGGGACTCATGTCAAAGTTGGGCCTTGGGGGGACTCATGTCAATGTTGTACCTTGGGGAGGACTCATGTCAAAGTTGTGACTGGGGGGGACTCATGTCAAAGTTCTGCCTGGGGGGGACTCACGTCAAAGTTGTGCCTTGGGGGGACTTCATTCAATAAATCCCCATTCAATAAACTGACTGAAATAGGCCCTTAGCACTATTAAGAGTGACGTATAAAAATTCGACAACGCTGTACCGACTGAAATAGGGGTACCTTGGGGGGGACTCATGTCTAAGTTGTGCCTTGGGGGGACTTCATTCAATAAATCCCCATTCCATAAACCGACTGAAATAGGACCTTAGCACTATTAAGAGTGACCTATAAAAATTCGACAACGCTGTACCGACTGAAATAGGGGTACCTTGGGGGGACTCATGTCAAAGTTGTGCCGGGGGGGGGGACTCATGTCAAAGTTGTGCCTTGGGGGGACTTCATTCAATAAATCCCCATTCAATAAACCGACTGAAATAGGCCCTTAGCACTAATTAAGAGTGACCTATAAAAATTCGACAACGCTGTACCGACTGAAATAGGGGTACCTTGGGGGGGACTCATGTCAAAGTTGGGCCTTGGGGGGACCTCATTCAATAAATCCCCATTCAATAAACCGACTGAAATAGGCCTCTAGCATTAATTAAGAGTGTCCTATAAAAATTCGACAACTGTACCGACTGAAATAGGCCTCTAGCACTAAAAAAAAAAAAGGAGACAATCCTAACCAATTTACCATGAGTAGTATGTATACCATTACACTTTCAAAATATATTTTATAGTCCTAAAAATTACGTTATTACAGGTTTATGAGGATTGAAGATTTGCTGTAAAAAGCCTCTTGCAGTCTAAATAGGTATGCGAATCACCATCCAATTTAATGTGTGGAAAAATCATAAAATATGCTCAAATAATTACAAAAAAAAAAAAAAAAAAAGTCAAAAATGTGTCCACTAAGTGACACTGTTTGCTAAAAAATAGTAAATTCAACTACTGTAATGTAATTGTAATCTAATTGTGACCCTCAAGGAGACAAAAAATTTCTTCGAATTTTGATATTATTGACGCATTTCGTATGAAATATATTTATATATATGGTTGCTTTATATTTTCGTATAAAGATCAGTTATCTATATGGTACCAGAATTAGCAATAATAGTACAATGGTGGTGAACAAGCTTTCCTCTTAAGCTACTATTACAATGAATTTGGTTTTTCTGGGAAGAATTGGGCTTGAAATTTCGACCCCGTCATATAAATTGTTAGGAGATTTTGCAGTTATTGGTATCTACAAATAAAATTTCAAATTTCATCAGCATATTTTTTTTTTTTTTTTTTTTTTTTTTTTTTTTTTTATGATTTTTTATTTTTTTTACAATTTATCTTCTTATACTCACATATTATACAGTAAATAAGTACATAAATAAATAAATACAAATAAATTTATAAAGCTGCTATGTAATTCATAAAAAAAAAAAAAAAAGCCTAAATGCTAGTGCGATGTATATTTCTTCTGTAAATTAACTTTTTATTTTATTTTATTTTATTTTATTTTATTTTTTTATGTAAAAAATATTTAAATTGTAAAATAAACAAATTTATTTAATAAAATTATTCATATCTTTTTAATCTACATATTTTTTTTTTTTTTTTTTTTTTTTTTTTAACAATGCATCGACTTTGGGAACGAATTAGTTATTTTTTTTTATTCTTCTAATGATTACACTTTAATTATTTATATATGCAATCTACATAATCCATAAAAAACATTGTTTGAAAAGAAAAAAAATTAAAATAATTCTTTTCTTAAAAAGGATTACGTATTTTCAAATTCACAATATATCCTAAAGAAATTCCTTTTTAATCGGATTTAAAAACACTTGACAAAAGGATTAAACTCACAACTATTATAAAACTATTGTAAAGCCATTCAATATTGACATACAATTTTCGAAAATTATTCATATAAATAGTAAATTCTTTTTAATATATATATATATACAACTATGCTTATTATATCAGTAGAGAAAACGGTGTGATAAACGAGTTAGCATGACAAAATTAAAATCAATTCTACACTGAGGATATATATATATATATATATATATATATATATATATATATATATATATATATATATATATATATATATATATACCACATTCATCTAGAATGAATAAGTGGTCATTTTCTAAATCCCTTAACTAGAAATATAGATTTCAGAGCTATGCGCATAATGCACGCCAATAAACTGTAGAGACGAAATAATCGAGAATTTCTAGTCTACATATTTCTAGATGGTGAAACAATATTCTGAATCTTTTGTATTGCGAGAAATGTTCACTTGAGTTTCTAGAATTGGGAGATAAATCAAGATTATAATTGCTGAAACCCGCCTCTTGTATTCGCATTTATTTGAAAAGAATTTTAAATAAATCTGTATTGAAGAATATAGGCAAACGCTCTAGAATTCTAATAGGGCTTTCTAGAACGCGCTTTCAAAGGACACTAAAAATTATAAGGATGACATGGAAGTATTTTTTCTAGAGCCACAATTTAGATTCTAGATGTTACAGAAATTTTTCCCAGTGTATTGCAATTATTACCCAGATAATGTTAGGGAAAGTATTATTTTGTGTCAAATATTTGAAAACTGTGTTTTTGCTTAGTTTACACGTTTTGAGGTCAACTTGTAAGATAGTGAAACTTCACTCACTGTGCTGAGATTGTAAGAGTAAGTTACCCAAGTAGCGTTTTGTTATTTGAGTATAAGTTGTCATTCAAGTTTCACATATTTGGCGTTGATTTCGGAGTAAATTGTTTTTCCTGTGTGCTCTCTGGGAGAATAGAGTGCACTGTTCAGTTATACGAATATATGCATGCTTTTCATGAGTTCATTTAAAACGAATTTCACTCATTAAATTTCAATAGATTAAAGTTTAAAATGTATGTAATATTTTTTTATAGGACAGTCGTCATTCTTACTCTTAAGGTCTTTAATAAAAGATTTGATTTAATATCACCTTTTTACTTTCTTCTATATTCAACAGAAGAAAGTATTGGATTCGTAAAATTTTTTTATCTCGGGTTTTTGATGGATTTGCACCTTTTGACAGTTGTAGAACACGATTTGACCATTTTCTTAGAAAATGTCTGTCTATGTGTGTAGTTGGGAGAGAGAGAAAATTTTATGGCAATTGTATCTCATGTACTACTGCACAGAAGTTCGTCGAAATTGGTATGTAGTTACACATTGACATAAATTAGTGCCTATCAATTTTTAGTAAGAATTGTCCAAGAGCTTGAGTTGGCATCTCGGTTTTTCTAAATTTTTAACATGGTGGTCTAGTACAAAATTTTGTATAAAATTGCATAAAGAGAATTACATTTTAATAATGAATGAATTATACTTTAATAATAATATTTTAATAATATATTTTAATAATTACATTTTAATAGAAAAAAATGTGCATTTAGGACCCCCCCTCCCCCCAGGGGCGAATTCTCCACCTCAAGGAGAGTAAATTTTCGTGATAAGTATCGTTGAAAAGAGCTCGCCAATAACTTTAAAACGAATGGTTGAACCTTCGATCTGCGATAATTTAAAATAAAATTATCGATTTTTTTTCCTTTTAAGAAAAACAAAAGCTTGTTGTTATGCAATATTGAGAATAAAATTGACTTCTTTTGGACATTTAGTGTTATACTACTTCTCTAATATGTAAATCTTCTTCCTTATCATGGAAGATAATTCTTTTAAATGATAATTTTAATAAAATATTTTTACTGAGTAAATTTGTATAGGAAAATATAGAAGTAAGTCATGTGGTGGCCACAACATTTTAGTTTTTTTTTTTTTTTTTTTTTTTTTTCAATTTGTAAATTATGAATAAAAATTGCTTTTATATCTAGGAAGTTAATTTCTTTAGATTTTTAAAGCAATTTCACTGAGAGAAATATTATTAAGATCACTAATAAGTAAAGGCAAACTATTATAATTATTTGAATAAAATACAGTAATATCATCCATATACTTCTATAACTTAAATATTAGTAAAAAGTAAAACCCTTTCATAATGGTATAGCTATAAATCATATATACGTGCGATTTACATGTATAAGATTTATATCTATTCTAACCTTTATGTTATCGTGTTGAAAGAAAAAGAATAGAACAATACACACACATACACACACACATATATATGTATATATATATATATATATATATATATATATATATATATATATATATATATATTAATACATTTTTTTTATCAAATATTTCTTAAACTTTTTTTTCTTTCAAAATATCAAACTAGCATTAGAACACTAAAATTAAATTCCCCTTTAGAACGACTGGATATAAATCGAATTCAGTGATAAACTTTGTCATCCACAAAAGACAAATCTTAGCATTGATAAGATATCGTAAAAGAAAAAGCGATTCCAAATCTCATAAAGTAGCAATATAATTCACATTTTATGAAGAAAGAATTTGATTTAGTAAAAACATTTTTTCCCAAAATATTTTATTGAATTCCATTTTATATTCAGAATGCAGAAGGCATAATAAATTCTTTTATTATGAGTTACATGAAAAGATATGTTATATGTATATATAATTTTCGTAAAAAAAGTGTATTATAATTATTTCAAAATAAATGAATTCAAAATTTCCCGTAATATGCAATACTATACAAATAATAATAATAATAATAATAATAATAATAATAAAAAGTATAAAATCTATTAAAAATTGATTTGACATTTACACAAAATGCAATATTTCATTACGTAATTTTATTTTTTAGAAATTTTTTAATTACATCATTTTGGCATTTTTTTTCCTAAAAAAAAAAGATTCATGAATATTTATACTGTATGTACAGCGTAATAATCAAAGTAACTAATAATATTCAAAAATCACTAGAAAATATTCTGGCTTGTATTTTGAATTATCTTCCTGTTATTACTCTCTAACTATCACAAATAGGCTTAAATTAGTATGCAACTCACATGTAATGGTAAATATGAGATTTCATACTGAAAATGCTGTAAGTAACAATGTTACTTTTTTAAAATGAAAAAATAAAAATAAATAAATAAAAATAACCACGTTAAAGGAAAGGGCTGTGGTCATAGAAAAAGTGAATGGCATGAGAACATTTATTTTTTTCTTCGTTCAAACTGAGGATCTCTGGAACTCAGGAATTTAATATCAGAGCATCTGGACTAAGATCAAAAGCATTCTCGCCATGACACGGTTTCGTAGCACAAAGGGTTAGTTATGTAGATGTTGAAAATAGATTTAAAATGATATGAAATTTATTTTTTATAAATTTTTAATTCAGGGGTATGCAAAATAAAATTATCAGAGTCCAAAGCACATAATTAATTTATTACTATTATTTTAAAATCAATAAAGATAATTAAAATAGATCCATGCGACTAGTAAAAATTTTAACATAATTTAGAAAATAATTCTGTAAAAGGTAATGCGATGATAAATATAATTAAAATTTCCATTAAAAGAGGTGATTTGTTTTTTCTTTTGAAAAACGATCAGTCGAAATTTCAGCGTGCGGCTCGTTATTTAAGTAGTACGTTAAGTAGTAGTTTAATTGCATTGCGCTGCAAAAGAAGAAGAAAGTCGAGTTCAGATACTCTTTCTGCTCACTCTTATGTAAAATGTCCACCTCTGAATTCGAATATGATCATTATTTTGCTCAATAAGCCATAAATTTCTCGAGTTGCCACCACCTCTTTCAATTTTTATCACTATTAAGTAATTTTTTGGTCATGAATTAAATTTGGAGGGTGGAGAAGAATTTTCTAAGCTCTAAAAAAGCAACAAAAAAACAATAAGAATGTAATAATAAGAATAATAATCTATATTAATAAATACAAGACTTTTGTCTGTAAATTTGTCGGAATCAAAACATTTTGCGATATCTTCACGTCTCACACCCCATGAAAGCCGAAAATGACTTCAGAAAATTTTGCCTGTGTGTGTGCGCGCGCGTGTGTGTGTGTGTGTGTATGTGTGTCATCGTGTCTGTATGTCGCTTTATTTGTCCGGGCATCACGCGAGAAATGCTGGACGGAATTGAACGCCACTTGGCAGGAATTTAGGTCTTTACCTAACTTAAAATTATATCTATCAACTTTTCAAAAATCGCCCCTCGTTCCCCCCTGGGGTTAAAAAACTAAAACACGTTTGTACAGGCATCGCTTGAGAACGGCTGGACGGAATTGAACGACATTTGGCAGAAATTTAGGTCTTTACCAAACTTAAAATTATATCTATCAACTTTTCAGAAATTCCCCCACATTCTCCCCTGGAGAGGGGGGGGGGGGCAAAAGACAAAAACACGTTTGTCCGGGTATCACTTGAGAACGGCTGGACAGAATTCAATGGCGTTTCGCAGGAACTTAGGTCTTTACCCATCTTAAAATGATATGTATCAACTTTTCAGAAATTCCCCCCCCCCGTTCCCCCTGGGGGGCAAGAGGCTAAAACAAGTTTGTCCGGGTATCACTTGAGAACGGCCGGACGAAATTCAACGGCGCTTGGCAGGAATTTAGGTCTTTACCCAACTTAAAATTATATTCATCACCTTTTCCGAAATTTCACCCCCGTTCTCTCCTGTGGGGGCGAAAGGCAAAAACACGTTTGTAAGCATAACTCGGCTCCTAATTACTTCACAATTAAGAAATTAAACATGGGGAGACTAGACATATGTGCAAATAAAATATTATCTGCGATTTAGGAATTTTCGATTTTTAAGGGAATGAAGGGGGAAAATCGATTTTTTGCGGGACATTTCTCAAATTATTGATTTGAGCAGAACTGTACCAAAAATGAACAAAGATGTTGAAAAAAAGCTATGCGACTTTCTTAGGATATTTCCTAAAACATTTTTTTTTATTTTTATTTATTTATTTATTTTATTATTTTTTATTTTTTATTTTTTTTGAGGGGGGGGGGGGGTAATTGTTACAAAGGGCAAATTTGAGACACTTTTTTTAGCGCTAAATTTGTCCTGGGAAATTTATGAGAGCTGCTGTCACGAAGTTTGGTGTTTGTACTGTTTATATGCATCCGACACCTAAAGAAACGGGATTTATCGAAATATCCCCTTCCCCGCAGGGAGACAGGAAGTTTGTAAGCATAACTCGGCCTCAAAACACTTCACGGTGAAGAAATTGCACATGATGAGACTAGACTTGAGTAAAAATAAAACATTATGTACGATTTTGGAATGCTTAATTCTTAAAGGAGAGAGGGGAGAAATCCTTTTTCGAGGGGGAAATTTCAGAAATTCCGGATTTTTTAGTAGAGCTCTACTAAAGATGTTACAAAGGTACACATTTTTTTTTTTTTTTTTTTTTTTTTTTTTTTTTTTTGAGGGAGTGGTGAAGTTATAACCCCCCACCCCCCACCCCCCCCACCCCTTTAGTCTTGGGAAATCTATAGGATCTGCCGTTACGACATTTCGTGGGCAAATTGTTTATATGTATCTGACTCTTATTGTAACGGGAATTTACGAAATTCGCCCCTTTACCCTCTTTGGGGTCGGGGTGAGGGAATAAACACGCGTAAAACGCGTTATCCTGCTTGAATTCACCTTACATTATCTTAGAATGATGAATTTTGGTGTGTGGATTTCGATTAGGTGTACGCATTATGTACTTTTGTGAGATTTCGCAAAACTTCTAACTTAGCCGTTGGGGAAGGGGAAGTAAGAAGCGGGTAAGTTGCTGCCGAAGACAGTGTGGACCCGGAATCCTCAAGTTGCGAGCGATCTCACAATCCTCACGTTGCAACGTGTGGACCCGGAATCCTCACGTTGGAACCGGAATTCTCATGTTGCGTACGGAATTTCTCTTTATTCCGTACACCTCTACGGAATACAGAGGAAACTTCAATTTAGGTTATTAATAATCATATGGAATTTTGACAACTCATTTAAGTATAGTGCTCAGCGAAGCGGGCAAAGCCTGCTAGTAAATAAATAAAATATAATAAATGTGATGTAGAATTCCAGTGGCAAATTCCTCCCCCCCCCCCTAAATTTCCCTCTTGCTACAAATGTTAATGATTTAGAAATTGTCAACTCTATGTAGCACCTCAGAAGATATTTAACAGTTAAAATAATCATTTCCACTTCCAAATAAAATTAGTAACCATAAAATTACCAAACAGCGTTAAAAAAAAAAAAAAAAAAAAAATGTATGATGGTCTAAATGAGCATCATATTCGGATTCAGGAGATTATTTTTGTATACGTATTTGCAGGAATGGTGTTGAGGCCGATTTTCATACAGAGCAGTGTTATAAATAAAATATCTATTCTCACAATTCATTTTTAATGAATATAACAAAAATATGAAATAACTATTAATACTAATGAATTTACGAATTAAATAAATGTAATTTTCATAACCTTTATATTTTATGTGCCTAATAAAGAAAGTTTTTTTGTTATTAAGAGCGCATTGAACTCAAGTCTATTTAAAATAAAGAACAAAAAATCATGCGGTACGCGCTGATTATTAAGATTTTCCAACTGTACGTACGTGTTATATCATAGCCTCCTAAACAAGATGCATTCTGCATAGCTCGGAAACTTGGCAACAGTTCAAGCGGTAGACAGCGCCACCTGGTTCAGATTGCGCGACATTTTTATTCAACTGTCACCAATAATTTTAAGAAGTGATACATGATATATATAATCGACGTTTCTTCGATTCTATTTACCTTTTATGTGGATCCAATCCCTATTTTAAAAAATTTTTGGTGGCTGTTGAATAAAACAGCCGTGCAATCTGTTCCAGATGGCACTATCTACCACCAATTATGCGAGCCACACGGAAGGCATCTAGTTTAGGAGGCTATGGTTATATTATATAGCTTTCAATTTTCTTTGCCTAAATTATCACACAATGGACAGAGAGAAGGTCTGAAAAGCATACACATAGATTAATTGAATTCATAATCACATTTAAACACCGTTGGAGATTGTTAACTATATGTTTAACTCAAACGGAAGTGCAGATCGTAGACTCCAATTGCAGTCCTTAATGTATATGAATATTTTAGTATAACCCTGTAAATCTGAAAGTGAACCATATCATATTGTTTACAAAACATTATTTTAGTATATTGACATTTTCTTTATGATTTTTATCGTAGAAAGTTATTTAAATGTAATTTTTAAAAATGTCTGTCCTGAAATGTAATGCATTGGAATTTGTTCTGGGTGTCCCTGTAAAAAAACCACTTGTACAGGATTTATTAATATTATTTTAAGTAAAGAACGTTCCATATTGAATTTCAAAAACATGTCTCATTTTTTTTTTCTAAAATATTTACGGACGCTGGGAGTGGACAGATGGACAGTCGGAGAGACAGATACACAAATTTAAATCATATTTACACTTAAAAGCTGTTAGAAAGTGTTAAAAACGCTTAGTGTAAACGAAAGTATATTTCCAGCAAATTTACATTAAATGCCCTCAATGTAAATCAATATTTTTGTGTGGTCCTGTAAATCTAAAGCTAATCATACTACATTTTATAGCAAGCATTCTTTTGTGCGGAATAACATATTTCAATTTTTATTAAGGTTTTTGCAAAGCAAAGTTATTAAAATTTGGTTTATGAAATACCTCTTATAGATAATTTCATGAGTCCCTGTAGACAAACCAGTGGTGGTATTCACTCTATTTTCTATAGAAACATCCGATAGTGAACTTAAATAACGTATTGCAATTTCATTAAGATTTGTGTAAAATAATGGTATTTACATTTGGTTTATAGAAGTACTTCTCATAGAACACAATGCTTTGGAATACTTTCTGGTGCCCTTCACTGTTAAAAATTTCAACAGAAAACTCTGTGTAATCTATTATCTTAAGTCTTACGTAAAATTAAAGAGAAAAATAAACGGAGATGTTAAAATATTTATTTTATACATTAATTTTAATAAGTAATATTAATTTGATTAATTAATGGTGATAATATATTTCGGACTTGGAATGTTTTGTCTAAAGTTGAAACAGTCATTTTTACTTTTAATTAAAAAAATAAATAATAAAATTACGTAAAAATACAGAATAAAGATTGAGAATCTCGATTATTCACTTTTAAATAAGAATTACTGTAAAATTACAGAGACTCTGGATATATATTACATTGAATTTACAGAAATTTTTAACAGTGTTGTACACAAGCCAGTAGACTCCATAGGGAACATCTGACAGTAAAGTTGAATACCATATATCAGTAGTAAGAATTTCCATTAATTTTTACAGGAGTTAGAACGCGGACAGACAAATCAAAGTCATTAACACTTTTCAACCCTGTTGGAAAATCTTAGCAAATAACTATGTTTGTAAAGGGGACTTAATTAATTTGTTTTAAGAAAGTACATCACTAAGAATATGTGTTAATGTACAGGGTGATTACAATTAAAGTTACGATTTCAAAACGCTATAATTTTAAAACTACCCAGCAGAGCGATTCGATATTTTACCAGAGCAATCGCGAATCAATGGAATTTTGCTTGAGGGAGGAAAAAAGTAGCTACAACATGTTTCTATAGATGGCGCTGTCAGGGTAATCTCAAGGAAAACGCCTAAATGGACTCATTAAACACAGGGCTGTTGTTAGCCACACAATAGAAGCAGAAAACAATATACTTGAAGGATTTGCTAAAAAAATGTTTAGTAAAAGGACAAGAATACGTGTTAACAGCGGAAACAGTCATAGTGAAAAGAGGAAAAGGGGAGCTGCACATTTGGAACTTTTTATTATTATTATTATTATTATTATTATTATTTCAAACAAAATTCCATTGCCTCATGATTGATCTGGTAAAATATCAAATAGCTCTGATGGGTAGTTTTAAAATTATAGCCTTTTGAAATCGTAACTTTTATTATAATCACCCTGTATATGTTGTGGTAATAAGACATAAATAATTAGCTTTAATATAATTGAGCATTCTAGCGGTGTTGAATTTATATTAAAATTAACAAATTTAAAAATGTAGAATTATTTATTTAGTACCATTAAAGACCGTAATATCTACTTCGAAAGCACTGCCAGCACACGATCTGTTCTTCTATGACGTCACCTTTCAGTAAACTAGCATCGTAAACGGATACTTGAATCACAAATGGTGATCATTAGATAGTCATTACTTTAACTAGTCACATACTAGATATTATATGTACTGTCCCACCTTGAATGACAGCCTAATTAGTGTTGTTCTATGGTAGTTAGTTAGTGATGTTACATATGATAGTTATAAACCATAAACGTACAGTACAAATCAGGTATTGTGTACATAGTCGGACAGAATCGATTTACCGTTTACTTTTAAGGTAATTTTAATGCTTTCTTTCAGATACAAATTTCACAAAAACAGACAATGTTTTTTAATTAGTATAATCCTCATTTAATATGTAAAGATAAGAAAACTGTTACTTTAAAACTCAAAATACGGTTTGTTAAAGTAGAGTTTTAAGTACTTAATATTGTAAAAAAATATTAAAAATATAGTACATTTATATTAAAATACCAAATATATATATATATATATATTAAGAGTTACAAAATATGAAAAAAAAAAAAAATATATATATATATATATATTATTTACTAAAAACTGCTATAACTGTCAAAAAAAAAAAAAAAAAAAATTAACTAAATAAATAAAATAAATAAATATATATATATATAAATCATAGGTCTATGATGAAATATTTTTCTTCGAGATGATGTATTTTACTGGGGTATCTTTGGATGCTGATTAAGAAAACACTATTCAAAAATTTTCATCACTTACAGTTTTGCCAAAGAAATGGGATTGTATGAGCTCCCAATTCCCCTTTTTCAACTCCTATCTGAGTTATTCCCTGGAAAATCTGGGTAATGTGAATGAAGAATAAGGAAACGTATTTCATCGAGACATCAAAGAAATGTATAGGAGGCATCAAGGACGATGGATCGTTAATATGTTAGCAGATTATTTCTGGATGATGCATAGAGAATCCCCCCCCCCCCCCACACACACACACTACAAGGCCCGCACGCTCTGCACGAGATAAAAAGCTGTAAATGGAGCTTCGATATAAAGAAACACATTTAGAAGATCATACGTAAACAATGCCATATTTTA
The DNA here is from genome assembly GCA_963930645.1 of Salticus scenicus. Taxonomy (NCBI): domain Eukaryota; kingdom Metazoa; phylum Arthropoda; class Arachnida; order Araneae; family Salticidae; genus Salticus; species Salticus scenicus. The sequence continues at coordinate 78,484,115 of OZ005660.1, forward strand.
AGGCATTTTATGCATTAATTTTTCCAGTTTGTTACGGCATCTGAGTGAATTCTTACGACATTTATTCCTACTTATTGAAAATTCCTTATGTGATTGGAAGAAAAGATAATCATTTCTGAATTCAGTGTATTAAAACATATTAGAGACATCCAACATGATGCATAAAAGATTTGAAAAGTACTATTTCGCAGATCTGTGTAATAGTGTTCCTATAATGAAACCTTCACTTTATGCTTCGTGTGCTTAGCGCATTGAAATTGACGTGTGTTATTTTGGCATATTATAACGCTGATGTAAATTTACACGTGTGTATAAGAATGTACCTGCATTCAATCTGCACTCGTGTTTTAGCACTACAGGACTATTTCTTTTAATCTGGCACTTTGCGTCGTTACCAATTTATAGTGTTTCACTTCGAAAATGGCTGCCAATATCCAATTTTATCAGTTATTTTCTAATTTTATCTTAAAATATATTGTGAAATCCGTAATATATATATATTTTTTCACTTCCCATCGGTGATGATTGAACTCACAACCTTCGGATTCGCAGTTGTGTACTTTGATAACAGAGTCAACGGGTCTTAACTGAATATATCCTGGTTATTTAGACTAGTGTTTTCAGATTTTTCCTTTCACTTCCCATCGGTGAGGATCGAACTCACGACCTTCGTGTTCATAGTTGTGCCCTCTGACCACAGGACCAACGAGTATCGGTTGAATTTTTCCTCATTATTTAAACTAGTGTTTTCAGTTTTTTTTTTTTTTTTTTTTTTTTTTTTTTTGGAAAGGGTGTTAAAATACAAATATAAGTAGACCTGCCGTACTATATTAATTTCTGTCGTAGACAAAATTTCATGCATTTTTTTTTTTTTTTTTATAATGTATTTTTTGGGGGAACGTTTAAGTCGGCTTGAAAAAACAAAACAAAAAAACTTGACAACTATTTGCTTTGCACTCACACGCAAAAGGGTTAAACTTTATTTAACTATTTGCAAAAGCAATACATATTTTATTCCTATTTGTTTAATGAAGGGTATTATATAATTATTTAAATCTCAAACTACTGTTACGGTTTTCACAGTTTATAGTGTATACTTAAATTGCTCGTTTTTTTATTTTATTTATTTTTTTTTTTTTTTCGTGCAAAACCACTTTTAAGAGGTCTTTCTTTATGTAATTTATAATACAATAACTTTTTAAAAACCTAATTTTTTATCAAAAAAAAAAAAAAAAAAAAAAAAAAAAAGAAAGAAAGAAAGAAGAAAAAAAAAGTAAAAAACAGATGCTTAACTTTATGTCCTTCGTGTCATTCAGAAACTCATTATAATGGTATTAATGTAATTTGGATTTTTAAAAATATATAAAATCTAGGATCAATTTACATAAATTGGAAAAATGTATTTTTTCTCCTTGAAAAATCATTATCCGATTACTGTAGGTAGTCTACATCCACTAACTGTGACGTCTTCAGTTATAGTTAAATGAAGCTGATGGTAAAACAAAATTGTTATGCAATACTTTAAAAAGTGTTTCATTAATCTACGCTGTCTATTAAATTTTTTATTTTTTTTAATTCATACAAGAATGCAGTGACTGATATAAATTACATCTAATACAACATATTTGTAAATATAAGTTATTTTACAATTAGAAATTTATTCCTGTGACTAATAGTTAGAAATATTCCACATAATATCCAAACGTGTTGTACCTAATGTTTGATGCATTCATTGAAAGTCTTGTATATGTATTAGTAAGCGAAGAAAATGAACCTTATACATTTAGCAACCACTGAGATATTATTACGATTTGCTAAATATTATTATTATTATTATTATTATTTGAACGAAGATGACTGAAAAAGAACACAGAACTAATTATTTTTTGCGTACAAAAAGTCTTGTCATTGAGACAGTATCGCGTATGTAGCTTTGGTGAAACTCTTGCTGGTGTAGCAACATAGCGTAAAATTAATCTTTCTAGAAAATTACAGCTTCAAAATTCTGATTATTATTTAAGGTATCAGCTGGGAAGTTCAAGACTGGTTCAATTTACAAAAGGTCCGTACACAAACAATCCCTATAAAGAATATATCATGAGAATTTCAGTAGTTCATAGTTTTCTTGAGAGCTTCTATTTATAGTCTTAGAGCTTAATGTGAGTATATTCTTCAATTTCTCAGTCATAATTTGCATAATAATTATTTTTAGCTATTTTATTTTATGTACTCGTAACATCTATCTTATATTTGTTTGTTTATTTATTTATTTTTAAATAAATACTAGAATAGTTATAATATATTTTAAACGATCCAAACCCATAACTGTTCAATGATTTTGGGTCTATTAGAATCGTTTATGATAAGTTTTAATGAACTGATTTCACTGAAAAGTTTGATTGTTAAAATCCCCAATAACGAATTACCATTATTATATGCGTAAGGATATTAATTATTAAAGATTTATTATTACAAAGAAGTAATTGAAACTGGATAAAATGTATTTGGCGTATTAACTTATTCTCACTTTCTTCTTTATCATGTAAATTACACTGCGCTGCAAAATAATTTTTTTTTACAAGTTCTGATACCATTTTTCCTGATTCTTATGTATAATAACCTTCTGAATCCGAATATGACTCCCATTTCGCCCAGTCACCCGCCATATTCTAGGGACACCAAGCCCTCCCTCAAATTTTATCACTGTTCGGTAATCCCTGTATGTATCACTGTCCATGAATTTGATTTGGAGAATGAAAAAGTATTAATTTAACACTTAATAACAAAAAAAAAAAAAATGTAATATTTAAAAAATAGCATTAATAACAGATTAAAAAAATATAAGATATGTAATACATAATTTCAGTGGCAAGTCCCCACCTAAATTTTCTCCTTATCGCAAATGTTCATGTTTCAGAATTTTTCAAATCCATAGCCCCTCAGAATACGTTTAACAGTTAATATAATCCTCTCCCTCCAAAAAATCAAATTTATAGCCATAAAATCACCGAAAAGTGATAAAAATAGGAGGCCGTCTTTAAAACACTGTGGGTGATAGGGCAAAATGGACGTCATATTTGGAATCAGGGGGTTATTTTACACATAAATTATGCAATTTTTATGTCGAGCAGTGTAACCGCTGTTAAATGTAATTTGTTTGGCTTTAAGGAGTCATAGCTTGTAGAAATACACATGCACTTTTTCTTCACATTCTGTGGGAGGTTTTTCGATAAAATTTACTTATTACTAAATTATAAATGAAATACTGGATAAAATTTATTAATCATAATAATTGATTTCTTCTACATAATGTTGTAAATTACAGCTAGTAATGTTCATTTGTTTTATTTCATGTTGTTGTAAAATAATGTAACCCATATCCGTTCTATTCTACAATGATAACCTTCAAAAATGAAAGAAATGTTAGAAGAAATATGATTAATTGCCAACATACTATATAATTATTATTCCGTATTATTTTATCCCCGCCTTCTTTTTCACACCAGTATCTTTTTAGATTATTTTTCTTCTTATTTAATCGTAATTGCATTTGGAGAATATTACTCTAAAATTTACTGATGTGAAAGAATGGGCGGGACTAACAACACTACGGAATATTAATTAGGATGTTGGCAAGTATGAATATGTGACTCTGTAGGGTGATTGTGTAGAGAAGTCTTAAGAAAAACAACTGAATATTAAGTTTCTTCTGCGATTGTTTTTCAGTAATAAGTAAAACTTTACGGAATCATCTCATATTAATGAATAAAATAAGTTAATTAAAAGAACTATGAATATCCTATAAAATTATGCAAAACAATTCCTTTTCCTTTTCGTAATTCTTTACGAATTAAAATGGAATTTATTGTTTTGACTTTAACTCTAAATTAAAGGACGAATAAGATTGAAAGATTAATGGAAATGCGTCAGAGTAGCGTCATGCATTCTTGTCATTTATTGGCTTTAGGCAAAGGAAAGATAAGAGTTCGATTTTCTGTCGAAGAACGAAAGTCACTCTGACAAATATAAATTAAGTCGTCATACTTTCATTATCATAGGCTGTCAAACATGGAAAGTGAAACTGTCTCAGTAAAATTATAATATATTGATATATTATTTTCTCTGAAAGGAAAAAATAAATATATATTTTTTTTTATTTTAAGAAAGATCGTTTTGGTTTTATACAGCGATTTCAATGAGGAAAAATTATTGAAATTTTTAATATGTCCTAATGCTGTCCATATGTCTGGTGATCTATAAATTTTTAAATAATTAAAGAAATCTTAAAATTTAGAGGAATTGTAATATTTTATTGTAGATTTGAAAAACGTTTTCTTACGAAAAGATATTAATATATATATATATTAATATATATATATATATATATATATATATATATATATGTAGGAAATTTTTTTAATAGGAAATGTGTGAGAAAAACAGTCACAGGACATTTTAAACTAATGAGTTGTAAAATAAAATACATCTGGAAACTCGATTTATTCATTATTATTATTATTATTTTATTTTATTTTTTATTTTATTTTTTATATATTTTGTGCCATAAGCATTAAAGTTCTTTAATATTGGAGAAACAATATATTTATTTTGCATGAAACATCCTCTGTTAACATATATGTAATATAATTAATTTTTCGTTTTTAAATACAATAAAATTAAATAATGATAATAAAAAAATTAAATCATTTTTCTTTTAGTTTAATTTGCACTAAAAGGTATGAAAAAATTAAAATGAAGTGTTTCCACCTAAATTCCCTACTTTAGTTAATTAAAAATATATATAATTGTCGTGTCAAAAAACTGTTTGTACCCATGTATTCAGAAAAATCGCCCCTTTCACATGGTACCGAATTTGTAACGAACCACGTACTTTTTAAAATGACTGAAATAAACTAAAATTAAATGTTGCCGCCTAAATTTCATACTATAATTATTTTTTAAAAATCTAATGGTCATGTCGAAAAACTGTTTGCACCCTTGTATTCAGAAAAATCGCCCCTTTCATTTGGTACCGAATTTGTAACGATAGGTCACATATTCTAATTTATTTTCGCTTTTCTTCTTTTTTAACCCGAATTCAGTAGAAGGTTTATGACAGAGAAAGTAAGTTGAAAAAAAGTTTTTAATTAAAACAAAATAAAACAAAAATCCCCCTTCTTCAGAATAATTTTTTAACCCATTTTAACCTGTATTAAATCCTTCAATTTTTATCAAGTTCAAAACAATTTATTGGTTTATTTATTAACTATATAAATTACAATATGCATTTTCTTTTAATTCATATTATTCATTTCTAAATAGAAATTTATAAATTTTTAATTTTGTGGAATGATTAATGTTAAAACCTTTCACAATTTCTGCATAATAAATAAACGCTTTTAAGTATGCAATTTCTTATTTCTACACAGTGCGTAGTGATGCAGAAGCGAAATACATGTGGAATTTCATACACTACATTTTCGAGAGGCTATTAAAAGATTGCACTACGTTTAATAAAAGCAATGCAATGCGTAGTAGCATGTGGTAACCGCAAGCAAGAAGACCACAGTTTAGAATGAGAAAAACTTAAAAATAAATAAATAAATAAATAAATTATGAAAAAATAATACAAAAATGAACCCTCATATTCACAAATTGGAAGAAAGAATTATAATTACTTAGATATTGAAGAAAAAGTAGTCAAGAAATCACTGAAAAACGGGGAAAATTGAGTTGATTGTTTATCTCAGCATGTAAGTGTATCGATATCTCGGAGTTACACATAACAGTCCACTTATTTGAAAGTTAAATGAACCTAGTGTAGTTGCTAAATGGAAAAATAAATGAATATATAAACTTGATCACGGTACAGTTTTATTTTAACTCCTCCTCCGTGACTTTTAAACCTTTATTGCCATGTTGTCGATTTTTGAAGTGAAAACTTCTTTAGGCGCGTTGAGAACTTTTAGGTGAACAAAAATCATGAAACTCGCGTCATCGTCAGCGAAGGCTTTCCATGAGAATCGAAAGTGGAATTCGAGATTTCAGCTGATTTATACGTTTTGAGGTCTCCTGAATGGGTTTTCTTTTGTATCTCAGCTACTAATTAAAATAATTTCATAAGTAATACATCATTTGAAAGCTTTGTTGAGTTGGAATCGAACAGTAGATCACAGAAATTTGTACCGCCCGATGGCGCTCTAATATTTTAAAATTTCAATATTTCAAATTTTAATTATCATTAAATTATTTTTAATACATCATTCAAAAGATATTTTAAAGTTCTTTTATATTATCGAAAGTGGAATTCGAGATTTTACCTGATTTACACGTTTTGAGGTGTGCTGAATGGGTTTCTTTTGTATCTCAGCTACTAATTAAAATAATTTCATAAGTAATACATCATTAGAAAGCTTTGTTGATTTGGAGTCGAACAGTAGATTACAGAAATTTCTACCGCCAAACGGCACTGTAATATTTTAAAATTTCAATATTTCAAATTCTAATTATGATTAAATTATTTTTAATACATCATTCGAAAGATATTTTAAAGTTCTTTTATATTATCAAAAGTAGAATTCGAGATTTCACCTGATTTACACGTTTTGGGGGTTTCTGAATCGGTTTTCTTTTGTATTTTAGCTACTAATTAAAATAATTTCATAAGTAATCAATATTTTTACCTAATTTAAGGCTTAGTTCATTTAATTTGGGTAGCTACAAATATTGTGCCGAATCATATAATACAGTTAATAAACACTTCTTTACAAACCAAAAATATTTCGAAAACAATAATCTAATAGCTGGACGATACAATTCACAAGTTACTTAGTTTTGACTTCTATCGGCAGTCCCCAAACACTGCTTTGATTTTTTTTTTTTTTTTTTACAAAAGTCAAACGGCTGATATTAGAGCTACAGAATTTTGCTCAGAAGTCTGTTCTAACCGCTTTTGATGCACCTCGAACAACCGATTTTCAGTTTTTTTAAATTAATTGAAGTACGAAAACAAAGCATATTAAAATAATCAATTTTATTATTAACGCGTACATTAACTCGCGTTATTTTTCATGTTCAAATTTTTACTTTCTTTTATATGTAATATAGAGAAAGTATTGGATTCGCGAAAATTTTCGACCTCCGTTTTTTGACGGATCTACACGTTTTGGGATGTCCTGAACACGAATTGATAGTTTTTAAAAAATGTCTGTCTGTGCGTCTGTCTGTCTGTCTGTCTGTCTGTGTGTCTGTCTGTATCATTTTTTTGTGGACGCTGTATCTCACGAACCAATGAATGAAATTTAACCAAACTTGGTATTTAGTTGCACCCTGACATGAACTGGTGCCCATTAGATTTGGGGATCAATAGCTCAACAGGTGGCGCTGTGATCGCATTTTATGCAAATTTTTAACATGGCAGCATAGGACAAAATTCCGTATAAATGGGCATAATGAGAGTTATTACTTTCTTCTATATGTAATATAGAGAAAGTATTGGATTCGCGAAATTTTTCGAAGTCCACTTTTTGATGGATTTACATGTTTTGGGATATGGAGAACACGAATTAATAGTTTTTAGAAAATGTCTGTCTGTCTGTCTGTCTGTCTGTCTGTCTGTCTGTATCATTTTTTGTGGACGCTGTATCTCACGAACCAATGAATGAAATTTAACCAAACTTGGTATTTAGTTGCACCCTGACATAAACTGGTGCTGATTAGATTTTGGGATCACTCGCTCAATAGGTGGCGTTGTGATCGCATTTTATGCAAATTTTTAACATGGCAGCATAGGACAAAATTCCGTATAAATGGGCATAAAGAGAGTTATTTTACACTTGTGATTGTAAAATTAATATGAATTATTGATAATAGTAGTAGTTAGCTAGGAAAAAAATTTTGTGCATGGGGGGGCATCGGTTCCCCCCCTGGGGGGGAAAATCCCCCCCGGGGAAGTAAATTTTCCAGATGGGTATCTTTCGAAAGGTCTCGTTGATAATAGTAATAGTTAACTTGGAAAAAATTTTTGTGCATGTGGGGACATCGGTTGCCCCCCCACCGGGGGGGGGGGGCAAAATTTCAAGATGGGTATCTTTCGAAAGATCTCGTCAATACCTTTAAAACGAATGGTTGAACGATAAATCTGTGATAATTTAAACCAAAGTTATCGATTTTTTTTACTTTTAACAAGAAAAATATCGCATTTTTTTTTTTTTTTTTTTTTTTTTAAACGAAATTTAACCAAACTTGGTATTTAGTTGGTCCCCGACATAAACTGGTGCTGATTATGTGTGGCGATCAATAGCTCAACAGGTGGCGCTGTGATAGCATTTTATCTAAATTTTTAACATGGCAGCAGAGGACAAAAATTCGTATAAATGTGCATAATTAGAGTTGTTTTAAACTTGTGATTGTAAAATTAATATGAATTATTGATAATAGTAGTATGTAACTAGGAAAAAAATTTTCTGCATGGGGGGGCATCGTTTCCCCCCTGGGGGGAAGTACCCCCCCGGGGAGGATAAATTTTCAAGATGGGTATCTTTCGAAAGGTCTCGTCAATACCTTTAAAACGAATGGTTGAACTATAAATCTGTGATAATTTAAAACAAAGTTATCAATTTTTTTCACTTTTAACAAAAAAAAAAAAAAAAACTTAGAAAAAAAAAATTCGTACTTTTTTTTTTTTTTTTTTTTTTTTTATATATATATTGTTACTGATTGAATATGTATAGGTAAATATAGAAGAAAGTCTTGTGGTGGCCACAACATACTAGTTTTAAACTTGTGATTGTAAAATTAATATGAATTATTGATAATAGTAGTAGTTAACTAGGAAAAAAAATTTGCGCATGAGGGGTCATCGGTTCCCCCACTGGGGATGAAGTACCCCCCCCCCCCCCGGGGTGGTTAAATTTTGAAGATGGGTATCATTCGAAAGATCTCGTCAATACCTTTAAAACGAATGGTTGAACTATAAATCTGTGATAATTTAAAACAAAGTTATCGATTTTTTTTTAGTTTTAACAAAAAAAAAAAAAAAAAAAAAAAAACTTAGAAAAAAAAAATCGTACTTTTTTTTTTTTTTTTTTTTTAATATTGTTACTGATTGAATATGTATAGGTAAATATAGAAGAAAGTCTTGTGGTGGCCACAACATACTAGTTTTAAACTTGTGATTGTAAAATTAATATGAATTATTGATAATAGTAGTAGTTAACTAGGAAAAAAAATTTGCGCATGGGGGGTCATCGGTTCCCCCACTGGGGGAGAAGTACCCCCCCCCCCCCGGGAGGTTAAATTTTGAAGATGGATATCATTCGAAAGATCTCGTCAATACCTTTAAAACGAATGGTTGAACTATAAATCTGTGATAATTTAAAACAAAGTTATCGATTTTTTTTTACTTTTAACCAAAAAAAAAAAAAAACCTTAGAAAAAAATTCGCATTTTCTTTTTTTTTTTTTTTTTTTTTTTTTTAATATTGTTACTGATTGAATATGTATAGGAAAATATAGAAGAAAGTCTTGTGGTGGCCACAACATACTAGTTTTTAATGAAAATGAATGTGTAAAAATTTGTATTTTAGAGGCGTCGGCTATATTGTAGATATTTCTTTTTTTTTTTCATGGCTTTTATGGAGATTTTATATAAAATATTGAAATTTCGAGCTAAAGATTTATTTCTTGAAAAATAATTATAGCCTATAGCGCTCAAGGATAGTGTAGGTTTTGATTAGTGAACAATTTTTTACTTTCTCTTACCCATAAGGTAGCGAAAGTATTGTTTTTGGCTCAAATTTTCGAACGCGAGATTTTGTTATATTTACACGTTTTGAGGTCCCCTGAATACGAAAATCATGTTTTTAGCAAATGGACTGTGTGACTTGTGTGTGTGTGTCTGTGTGTGTGTGTGTCTGTGTGTGTGTGTGTGTGTGTGTCTGTCTGTGTGTCTGTCTGTTATCAGCATATCTCAAAAACAAATTATGGCAGAAAGTTCAAACTTGGTATTCTAAATGTGTATCATATAGAGATGCTACAGTAAGCTTTTCGTTAACATCAAGCAAACGGTTCGTGTACAGGGACAATCAAGAGAATTCTAATACATTACGTCTATGGGGGAAATTGCAGGAAAATAGAGTTTAACGTCTATAGACTGCACTAAACCAAATGAAAGAAATATATATTTTTTGTAATAGAGACAGTTAACTGGGAAATTTTTTTTGTGTATGTAGGAGCCTCGCCTCCCCCCCTGGGGGGGAAGTCCCCTCTCGAGGGGAGTAAATTTTCATGATGGGTATCTTTCAAAAGAGCTCGAAAATACCTTTAAAACGAATGGTTGAACCATCGATCTGCGATAATTTAAAACAAAGTTATGGATTTTTTTTTTACTTTTAACGAAAAAAAAAAAAAATCGTACATTTTTTTTTCATATTGAGAATAAAATGGACTTTTTTGGATATTTGGTGTTAAAGTACTTCTCTAATATGGAAATCGTCTACCTTATCATAAAAGATTATTTTTTTAAATAATAATTTTAATAAATTATTTTTTAAAAAGAGAAATATTTTTTAATAACCGAATTAAATTCTATATAAATGTAGGTGCATTAATGAAACGTGGGGTTGTAGGGGGCGGTAGCCCCCCCTCACACAGAACAAATTATCATATAAAACTCTTCAGAAGCCTAATATGAATTGTTTAACATAGGTTTACATAACAGTACTCGTTATCTTTCCTCTTAATCTCCAACCTGTATTTATAGTATAAAATTTCAGGGTAAGAGAAAGTCGTGTGAGTGACACACCAGATTATTTTAAATTGGTTCAGTATTTCCAGAGATTACCCGCCACATACAAACAATATTTTGTTTTTTATATATTAATATAGATTCATACTTATATACGTCAATATGCAGTAAATATATTTGACATATAACGACTTCCGATAATACATGTCACTTAAAATATGCACATGAAGTAAATGCATATATGCTGACTTTTAATCTTTATTTTAAACAATTTTGCTTATCTGTTTATCTTTTTTGAAATTTGTGTTTACCATTTATTTTCAACTTATGAAAATAATGTAGTTTGTGTTGGTAATGAAATACAAAAACAGATTATGATTTTGAATATGTGTTGTGCATTTTTATTGATTTCTACTCTTTCCTTAAAATATGCATTCAGTATTATCTGAATAAATATGCAAAAATTGGACTCAGAAATAATTTTAGGTTTTATAACTCAATTTCTAAATACCCACTGAATTTAACATCTGTTGTTTAATTTAACAGAATTATAACTGAAAAAAAAATTTAAAATTTAAGTTATGGAAAAGAATTTTCACTTTTAATGAATTCATTACCACTATTTCAATAAAGCTTTATATACAACTTCTTCAAATTCTAATATTTTACTATTTAGCTATTTAATTATGATAAAATTTTCAGAAAACTATTTTAGAAAAATGATAAACCTTGTAAAATGACGGGATATTTTACATTAATATGCATAAATATAAAATTAATAAATTTCATTTTCAATGTTTAAAATATTAGAACAATTCTTTTAGAAATCTTTTAGGAAAATAATTTAATCAAGTTCAAGATAGCAGTTTATTATTTCTACTTTTTTTTTTTTATTAAGGATAAATGAAATGTTTACCTCACATTTAATTTAAAAATTTCGCACCTGTGTAACCTTGATTATATATATATATATATATATATATATATATATATATATATATATATATATATATATATATATATATATTGTTAAGAAAAAATTGAATAATCTGACACACTTGGTTTTTAACGCCACATTTTGAATATTTAAAACTATTTCATTAACTCATGGCATAAAGTAAACGAACATGTTATTTAAAGTGACTTAAATATTTATGAGGAAAATATGTGTATAGTGTTATTTTATTTATTTTTATTTTTTATTTTATTTTTATTTATTTTTATGATTAAAAGCATTTTATAATTAAGAGATTCACTACAAGTTATTTTTAGATAAATAATTTAAAATGTTACAATGTAAGAATTTTTTTCGATATTGGATTCAGTAGACATGTTGTAGCGATATACATGTTCTATCTAGAGTAAAGTAAATTTTTAAATATAACCAAGAACTAACTGAAATGTAAATTCAGAAATTTAATTCATCAACCTGGAAATTAATTTCTTGTAGAATGGAATAGAAGACTGATTTTTACGAACTATGTGAAAAATGCCAGAGCCGGGAATCGAACCCGGGCCTTCCGCTTAACACGCGGATGCTCTAACCACTGAGCTACCCTGGCTATTCCATTCCTTCTATTCCATTCTACAAGAAATTAATTTCCAGGTTGATGTATTAAATTTCTGAATTTAAATTTCGTGGCCGTTTGGAGTTATGCCATTTCAAATTTGTCACTTGATATAGCTGCTTTAATGCAGACTCGGTGACCTTGCCAACGTAAATTATGTGAGAAGTGTCGAGATGGTTATCAGCCAGGGTAGCTCAGTGGTTAGAGCATCCGCGCGTTAAGCGGAAGGCCCGGGGTTCGATTCCCGGCTCTGGCATTTTTCACATAGTTGGTAAAAATCAGTCTTCTATTCCATTCTACAAGAAATTGACTGAATAAGATTTTATTTTGCATATTTACTAATCCTTATGTATATAATAGTGTACGTGATAGTAATTAATCATTTAAAGTGAAATGCAGAACTGAATGTAATTATGAAATTGTTGCTTTAATAGCTTACATAAATCGTGCAATGAACGAATGCTCTAGTAAAGAATTATTAAAAGAGTAACTAAAACAATTTAAGGCGTACATAGTAAAAAAAAAAAAATAATAATAAAAAATACACGAATTTAATGTTTTCGGTGTAACTTCACTTTTTTTATTTTTTACAGTATAGCAGTAGAAAATGAATATACTAAATATACTAGGTATATTGTCCAAATATTACACTGGAAAAGAACTATAACCACAATAAAATAGCACCAGTACAGTAGATGAAAAAAAAATATAATGTTCATATCGTAATACAAAGTGTCCATTGATATCTTTAAAAGGAGAAGAAGAACAAGGTATAATAATAATATTTAATATTGCATACCTATCAAACCCAATTCCAATATATGACAACGAATTAATAATGATAGTGACAAATTGAGCTAAAATAAACTACATGAGTTTATAAAATAAAATACAAAAATGTTCAAAAGGAGAAGAAAGGGGTTACTCCATAGGGGTTACTAAAATCAAGGATAAAAGAGATTAAAAGAGACAGTAAATTTAGAAAAAAAAAAAAAAAACTTATTTGTTTCAAAACTTGCAGGAAACAAAATTATCAACGCAGTTTTTGATTCTATTAAGAAAATTACCAGCTACAATTGGAAATAATATATCATGTCTACATTTTATAAAAATGCGTAGGTTTTCATTTTTTCATTTTTTTTTTTTTTATATATATTTTTACATTTTCTTACTTACTTAATCCGAAAAAAATAGTAAAAAAGTTCCATAAATTCTTTTTTTTTTTTTTTTTTTTTTTTTCCAAAATTTATGTTTTAATTCCCATCATACTAGAGATATGAGGAACTTAAGTAATTGTGAAGATTTTTCACTTCGATATTTTTAGTTTTTTACGCGTTTTGAGGCGAGGGGAATTCAAATATCACAAAACCAGTATGGTGTCCGTCTGTTGGACGTCAGCGTGTTAGTCTGTACTTCTGTTAATTAGTTAAACTATGAACACAATATCTCACGTTCACATGGTCTCCGTGAGATAAGATCAGTTTTAAAAAATCACTTTTGATACTGATAAAGACACTACTGACTTGCAACATAATTAAGAAACATCGTAATTTGTTAGAAATTTACAATTTTCTTAACATGGGAGAATAGAAGAAAATATAGCTTAAGCGGGCATTAAAAGAATGTTTTTGTTGTACATATGTCAAACCAGCTTTAAAATATCAGTTGTTATGCTTCCATAAAGATAATTAACTAGGAAAAATCATCTTTCAAAACTTTCTAAGTTATTTGAAATTTACGAACTTCTTAAAGTGGCAGAATTGAGCAAAATTTCATATAAACGTCCAATAAAATAATAATAATAATAATAATAATGTAAATATTTCAGAGGACATTTAAAACATTATACTGGATTGAACATAATTCACTACAAACATTCTAATTTGCCTATTTTGTAAATGATTTCGAATTTAATATTTCCTTAACATTGTAGAATAGAGCAGTAATTCATACAAACTAGCATTATCGATATCATTCCATTGGAAAACGTATGGAATTGCATGAAGACTCAAATAGGAAACTAACGCCAATAAAATTACTTAGCAAATTAGGATATGGTAAATGTATCGAACTAAGCAGTAGGTGGCTCTTTAGGTCAGACATTTCAGTGTGTTACCGTGTCAAGCGATCGATAAATTTATTTATCTTAACATGAATATATTCGGTTGTAGAAACTCATGAGAACAAATAAATCTGATAGGGTACTGTGAGCAGGTTCACCTTTGCCAACTAGTTTAGTTTAAGTTTGCGTAAAAACATGATATATGATATCCATTGTTGATTATAAAAAACTTATTCCACAATTACTTCTTACTTTTAAACGACATTTGAGGAGAAAACTTTCAAACCGTGTTTTGTCTTTCGGATACAATTTTTCAGACAACACAAAATTTAATAAATTTAAAAATAACTAAATTTAAAACCCAGTTATCGTTTGGTTAGATGTATTACTAGATACTAGGAAAATATCTAGACATATCTAGGAAAGTATATAGACATATTGTTTTTATGTTAAATTCAAAGAAATATCACAGCTCTTCTTTTTTTTTTTTTTTTTTTTTTTTTTAGAAAAGCTGGTTTGAATGTTTACTCCTCGTTTATAACACTGAATTAAAAGAAAAAAAATTGCAAGATGGAAAATTGAAGCTATGGTGGTAAAAATGGTGGCTGTGGTGGTGGTGAAGGAGGGTGAAAAGGTTGAATGCGAAAGAAAGTTTGGAAGGACATCAAAAGGAGGAAGAAATAGGTCTCACACTCATATAGAGTGAACAAAGAGTAATATATATGTCATGAAAGAATTGTTTGCTTAATTATGAGAAATAATATGTTAGGTTTAATGTTTAATTCCTGCATATTCTTCATAAGCGTATTCTATACAGTATTGTGTAATTAGCATAAAGATTTACAGGATTACACAAAATATTCATATATATACATTTAGAGCTATGATTAAAATTGCTGCTGTTATATTTTCACTTTCATTATGTGTTTCTAATATTTTCTAAACGTATTTAAGTGTGATTATGGTTTGAATTAATCTATTTGTCGGTTTTTCTCTCCGCTGCCTATCAGTCAGTCCGCTCTAAATTACGTAAATATTTTCAGATTTTCTTAAAAAAAAAATATGTTTTATGCAAATTATCTATGGAATGACCCTTATTTAAAGTGCTATAAATAACACAACTAGTAAAATCAAATAAATCAAGTAAATAGTTTCAAACAAATAGCAAAACTAGTTCGTGTGCAGAAATACCCTAAAAATACCAATACATTGTGTTTTATGAAAGTCATTTTTATAAATAATATTTAAATAGCTTTGTACTGCTCAAATGATAACGTAATTGACTTTTCTTATTCATATAATAAGAACATATTTTCTTTAGAATATGGTATGTTTAGCATCAAGATTTACAGGGATGCACGTAAATATTCAAATACATTAAGGACTACATTCGGAAATTGATGGATCTACATTTCCGTTAGTATTAAACTTTTTAATACTTACTAACAATGTTTAAGAGTGATTATAAATTCATTTTTTCTATATGTCTGTCTTTCTGTCATTTTTTATATACCCCAAACAGCACATCTCGTTCAAATGATATCCGCAGGATGTCCTATGGATGAAATGATTATCGATGGACATACTATGGACATTTTCATGATGTGTTATGGACAACTGTGTTGTTAGGGCCGTTGTGTTATCTCGCAGGAAAAAACGTGAAACGTTAAACGATGCAACATTTCTCTGCAATTGGAAAATGTTAGTGAACTTTGCGCACCACCTGATTTTTTGTTCGTGATTTATAATCATATTTAATTTATTTTCAAATTGTCAAAATTTAAAATCATAAAGCTTTCATGAAAATATCTCATTTCAATGATTTTGGTAAAATCTATTATACAAGTAATAGTCTTATTCTTAATCTTCCTGAAATATTTAACTTACATGTTTCTACTTTGATATCTAGATAATGACAATCTCGAAAGGTATTTCAAAAATCTTTCTTAAAAGGAGCATTTAAGAATAGTTTGAGATCCATTTGATGCATTTAAATAAAAGGATTCTAAGTAAACGACGCTTTAAATCGAAATTTTCGAACAAAAACGAAATTCAGAAATACTGTGAAACTTTAATCAGGCAGAAAAATGATAGACATTTTGTAAACAATGGATAACGATAATACTTTCGGAATAAACTGTTGAGGAAAAATAAAGCTTTTATATTTAGTTTGGATTGAAAGTAATTTTGATTTTTTAAAGTAAAATATAACCTATTTCTTTGCTATACAAGAAACAAACTTTAGTTATCTAAATATCTCTACTGATAAGTATAATGGATTTAAGTCCATATTCTTGATTTTTCAGGAGACGAAAAATAAAGTTGAAAAAATACTGTATAAAAACTTATCCGTTGAATACAGTTTTAATCATAATATACAATTTTGTGAATAAACTACTACATACACTTAATTTTGAAGTTTGTTTATTTTTAACAGATTTATATAGTTTCGATTTATACAGTTTTATATAGTTTGTTTTATACAAAACATGAATGCTAAATTTCTGACTTGAATCTTTTTTACCAATGGATTTTCTGAAAGACTTAAGACATAGACTTAAATCGTTTATACCAATCGATAGAGAATTTTTTTCTGAGACTGAATATGTACTTAACTCAAAATACATTTTTCCACTCAAATCCTTTATACTTATCAGTACAGATTTATTCCATAGTGTTTCATAACTGCTTTATATCTTTCTGAGAACTGCAGAATACCTGCCCAATAAGCAAAAAATTCAAACACGTGTGATTTGAGGTCATTGATACTGCTAAATTTTTTGTGATATAGAAAGTATTGTAAACTTCGAATTAAATGATAATCCGATGAAATATATGAGGAATGTGACTTCACATCATAACCACGATCCAGTAAGTTCGTATGTGCTATTAAAGTAAGATGATCAAATATTCTTGCATCATGAGGACAGTCCTCGAATTTCGACCTATGTCCTCAGCAATTTTAAAATCATTTGAGGAAAAATTTTCTCGAATTTACGAATTTGTCATCAAATGTCCTCAATTTAAAACATAATATAGCTCTGTCCTCGAATGGTACATCAATTTGAGGACACTGCAGTGATTTGTCCTCAAATTCGGTTTAAAAAATTTGGTCGCCTTATAGTAAAGACGTCGCATTCCTTTCTGATTTGTCAGTTCTGTCTTTTCCCGTTTGATTGCTTCCCTCAATTCCATAGGAGTTTGGCAGTAATGATCATTCTTTTAATTTTGCACAGCGCTATAACGATTCGTTGAATTAATTGAGTTTCTTATATTTCATGTGGATCACAAACACAAAGCTTCTTAATGAGTTTAAGACTACGGGATTTTAAATTTTTATTGTAACGACTGTATTCACCAATAACTTCAACTCCCGGTTGAAACTGAAAAATTGAAAAGCGTATGAAGTCAGGGTGCAACTTTTCAGCAAAATTTAACGCATTGCTTATGCCATCTAATGCCCTTTTATTTTTATTTTATTTATTTTTTTATCTAAAAATAACCAATCAAACATTATAAAAAATTGTCAACGCTAGTTGGCAGAATGAGCATGCTCAAAAACTTTGGAAAGCTACAACCTGACTTTAGACGCTTTTCAAATTTTTCAGCTGTACCGGGAGGTGAAATGGTGAATACGGCCTTATTGCAATTAACTGTCTATCAAATTTTCGCACCCAAGAGTTATAACATTATTCGAAGTATAACAAGACAAACATAACGCAACCTATTTGTGCAAATCGATCGTACTTTTCTGTCAACAAATAATTTATTAAAATACAATATATTAAATAGTTTAAATGTTAACGCTCTATCTACCGCATCGTAAAATAGACAAACATTTTATTTGAAACATAGTAAAAGTTTATTTAAAGATATGTGCAATCCAAGAAAACAAACATAACGCGATCTATTAGTGAAAATCGAACATACAGGGTGTCCAGAAAAGGACTTACTGATTTCAAAATTAAATATCTCGAAAACAAATGAAAATAGAGGTATGAGACAAACTGTATATTTATTACGAAATCTTCAAAAATTTGATACAGGAAAATTTGAAAATAGCAACAAAATTTGCCAACAGATGGTGCTGCATACTGTACATGGTTATGGAAAAAAAATAAAAGCAGTTTTTCCGCAAGTAGGTTATAGAATCAACGCAAAATCTGTTCAAAATCTTCACCGCTAGCCATGCAAAGGTGGCATAAACGAACAACAAAATTTGCCATCACCCCTGTAGTGTGTCAATGGAAATGGACTCACATGCCGCACAGATTGCATTTCAATCTCGTCCAGTGTCTTGGGACTGTTTTGCAATAGGGACCCTCGATAGAGAGAGGCTGGACATTGGCGCGCCGGCTTTTTGACGAAATTCTCCATTTTAGTGCCAGTTGCTCCATTGCTTATCATTACGCTGAGAAGAAATTTCGATTATTTTACGTCATAATCGAAAAAGAACTTATTTATTACACTTTTACTTTGTTGGGAGATAAATTGCTTTAATTTTGGAATATTTTTAAAAGATAAAAAAAAATGCATAATTGTTTATTTATATCATGCTTTAAATACTTTGAATTCTCTTATTGCATGCTGTTTTACGTATTTATTTCCTAACATATCAGATAATTACATCATTTATTTGCTAGTTATTAGTTTTTAAGTTCTGTTGTGCAATATATTTAATATGTTAGATCTCAATGTATTTTTCTGATATATTTTAAAATACATATTTAAAATAACTATATAAAAATATAATTTTTGATTTTTTGCTAGTACGCAAAATGTATCAGATTTCTTAAAATAAATTAATATAAATAAAGAAAATAAGGTGTATATTATTTGCGAACATATAAAATATAAATTTCTTTTAAATAATAATTGCCATAATAAATTTTATAAATAATATTTAAATAAGTATTTTTTTTTATTTACATAATATTTAAAAAAAAATCAATGAAATAAGCAAATGTAAATAATATATATATATATATATATATATATATATATACAGTGGCGTATCCAGGATTTTTCCAAGGGGGGGGGGGGTTCGTCCTTCCGAATTTTTAATTAAGTTTAAGTTTATTTAAGTTTAATTAGGTTTAATTAAGTTTAATTGGGTTTAATTAAGTTTATTTTTAATTAAGTTTAACAATCTTTTAAAATATCATAATTACTTGCCGAAAATAAGAGTAAGAAAATGAAAAATAGTAAAATAAACTCACCAATTAGAAGATCAAACTAAAAAATCTTTAATTAGCGACGAATAACGTAGAGCCTGTGCAAACTGCTACACAAAACATAAAATACAATACATAGTTACGCTTACGCAAAATATTTCATTGAATTTTCTTATTTACAGAGCGAAGTCTAATCGTTTTCGCTAGTTCATTTAAAATGCCTTCTACTGTTGGGGTATTATTTGGGTCACTCCTTCAAGGTCACTACTTCAATGGTCCCCCTTCCCCATATGGTCGACCCCTCTTGTCCTTGAATATGAACTCGTAAAGGTGAAATCCTTTCAGAGAATTGTTTTCAGGGGAACCATGTTTCGCGCCGCGCAAATGAAGTGGTTTAGTTATTTTCAGGAGTGTTTATCGCAGAGTAATGAAAAAAAAGTTAGTCATAATTTTAAACGACTTCGTAGAAAAAAATATTCTACGCTTGCCATACATTTTTTCCGCCTGAAATGTGAAAAAAAAAAATGTAAGGAACAGCCTAATTTTTCTTATCATACATTTTTGTCAAGGGGGGGGGGGTTTAAACCCCCACCCCCCCTTGCATACGCCACTGTTTATATATATATATATATATATTTTTTTTTTCTAAAGATATTAGTTAATATTTTTACAAATTATTATTAATAAAATTTTTATTTTTTTATATTTAACTAAGTCATTATTTTTAATAATGCGTAATTGAAATAAATAAAATATGTATTTTTAGCTTGTAAAAATATTACGTAAATATTTTTATAAAATAATAAAAAATAATTTCTGTTCTTCTGCCGTAGTTTTACATTTATTCATGAATTACTTGACAAAAACTAAGATTACCATATTTTTGTGAAATATTTTCTAACTTTTTACATAGAGAATGTATGTCATTAGAAAAAATAAGGTAGAATTACTTTCACTAAGGTAGAATTGCTTTCACAATCAACGTATTTTGCTTAATACAGAAATATACAACAAAAAATTCCTCTATTTTCCGATAGGAATTGAAAAAGTAACCATGTCGAAGGTTAAAACAAAATTCGTTTTTCTTCCAATTCTTTTTCTCTAAGACGAAAAAAATTACATATTTATATTCTGCATTACTTTCTGCACAAATTTAGCACAATTTCCTTTCATTTATGTCGTATAGTAAAGCGTCAATCGCGAAGAAAAAAGCATTACGTTCTACGGGGATCGCTCCGAATTGGCACTAAGATGACCGACTTTCGGTCAATGTCCAGTCTCTCAATATATAGGGTCCCTATTTTGCAATTGTTTGCAGCGCCATCTCTTGGCAACTTTTGTTACTATTTTCAAAATTCCTGTATCCAATTTTTACAGCTTTCGTAATAAATATACAGTTTGTCTCATCCCTTTATTGTAGTGTGTTTTCGAGATATTTAATTTTAAAATCAGTAAGTCCTTTTCTGGACACCCTGTACAAATCTGCCAACAAAGAATTTAGTAAAATAAGTTACATGAAATAATAGTTACATGAAATAATATTAGTTACATGAAATAATATAGGTTACATGAATAATATAATCACATGAATCAATATAATTTACATGTATTTTATAATTTTCATAAAACAGGATCACCGAGAAAAATTTCGCTAAAACTTCCAATATGAAAACTATTTTTATTGTGACTGTCCCAAATGCATTGCAAAATATCATTCATGATAGTGGCATGACTTTTCTGCTTTGAAAACTTTGTGTAAGGATATCGAAATGAAAAGTTTTATAACATGGCAAAATAAGACGATATTTTACATAAATTTTTCTATTGGTATTATTACATTAACACACACCAGGTGTTGTAGATAAGTTAAAAAAGTAAAATTAACATAATAATATGAATCAACAAATTAGGATAAGGTGAATGTATCAATGTGGAATGTATGAATTAGTATGTGGGTTATTTCATTCTGTAAACATTGTAATTGGTAAATGGAATGTAATTGGTCCAGGTAATTGGTAAAGCTCATTTTTCTTAAAGGGATTAATACCGGGTGCATCAAAAAAAATGTATACACACTTTGAACCGTCATAGAAACTGTATTTCCCGTGCTACAAGGTTAAATTTCTGGGAATAATGTTATCTTTCTTCAACAGGTGGCAGGGATTTGTCACAGAATTAGGGACCCTCGATAGAAAGAGACTGGACATTGGAGCGCCGGCTTTTTGGCGAAATTCTCCATTTTAGTGCCAGTTGCTCCATTGCTTATCATTACGCTGAGAAGAAATTTTGATTATTCTACGTCATAATCGAAAAAGAACTTATTTATTAACTTTTTACTTTGTTGGGAGATAAATTGCTTTAGTTTTGGAATACTTTTAAAAGATAAAAATGCAAAATTATTTATTTTATATCATGCTTTAAATACTTTGAATTCTCTTCGTATTTATTTCCTAACATATGAGATAATTACATTATTTATTTGCTAGCTATTAGTTTTTAAGTTCTGTTGTGCAATATATTTCATATGTTAGATCTCAAAATATTTTTCTGATATATTTTAAAATACATATTTAAAATAATTATATAAAAATACATTTCTTGATTTTTTGCTAGCACGCAAAATGTATCAGATTTCTTAATAAAGAAAATAAGGTGTATATTATTTGCTATCATATGAAATATAAATTTCTTTTAAATAATAATTGCCATAATAAATTTTATGGGTTGGGGACAAAACCTCGCGTGGACAAAATATCGCCTACATACATGAAGGGAAAGCAAAATGGAGTTGGCAATTATTAGTAATGTTGTATAAAATTTCATGACAACACATACATTAGTTGGAGCACTGACATACAAACAAACCCATCACAAAAATTTTTACAAATTTTGCTTAACCCTTTGAATGCCATGGCTATCATATGTGATAGCCAGTGATGTTTCCGTTGGGGGCACTGGCTATCAGATATGATAGCCAGTTTTTCAACACTTCAGTCCTTGGCTATAAAAACCATATCAGTTACATGAAAATCGTTCTGGAGTTTGATTGTTGGAGGATGGGAATTTCCCCATGTATTGCAAAATGAATCAGATTGAAAAATATTTTTTTATACATAATTTTATGTTGAAAAAAATGCAAATTACACAAAATAATTTTCTGGCACCGTGGTAAACATTTGCAATTTTGGCTTGCCACTCAAAGTGTTGTAAGAGTTTAAAAACTATGTTTATTAACTTTTGTCAAGATTATTCATAATAAATTCAATCGTGCTTAACAGCATTAAAATTTTAAATTCATGTTTGTGAACAGTTTCCAGCTTTGATGCCAGCAGTGATGTTAGCAAAAAAAAAAAAAAAAAAAAATGTATTTTGAATGGTGATATCAAATGATAAAAAATAGCTTAAAATTAAATATAGATAAAATAATGAAATTCCATACTATGATATATTTACTTATTTATTTTAATTTATATTTATAAGGCCCTAAGTGCCCTGCCAGAGATCACACGTGACACAAATTCAAATTTTCAGATAGATCATATTTTTTCGACGCGAGATTTTATCCCGCGATATTATGTTCGGATCCTAAATTTTATAAATGATATTTAAATAAGTAATTATTTTTATTTATATAATATTTAAAAAAAAATAATAATAATCAATCAAATAAGCAAATGTAAACGCAATAAATAAAAACATTTTTTTAAATTCTACAAATTATTATTAATAATTTTTTTTATTTTTAATATTTAACTAAATCATTATTAATAATAATGCGCAATTGAAATAAATAAAATATGTATTTTTAGCTTGTAAAAATATTACGTAAATATTTTTATAAAATAATAAAAAATAATTTCTGTTCTTCTGCCGTAGTTTTACATTTATTCATGAATTACTTGACAAAAACTAAGATTACCATATTTTTGTTAAAAATTTTCTAACCTTTTATATATAGAATGTATGTCCTCAGAAAAAATAAGGTAGAATTACTCTCACTAAAGTAGAATCGCTTTCACAATCCCGGTATATTTTGCTTAATATAGAAATATACAACAAAAAATTCCTCTGCTTTCCGCTAGGAATTGAAAAAGTAACCATGTCGAAGAATAAAACAAAATTCGTTTTTCTTCAAATTCTTTTTCTCTAAGACGAAAAAAATTACATATGTATATTCTGCATTACTTTCTACACAAATTTAGCACAATTTCCTTTCATTTATGTTGTATAGTATAGCGTCAATCGCGAAGAAAAAAGCATTACGTTCTACGGGGATCGCTCCGAATTGGCACTAAAATGGCCGACTTTAGGTCAATGTCCAGTCTCTCTATATATAGGGTCCCTAAGTTGACTTAGGGACTCTCGATAGAGAGGTCCCTACACAGAATTTGCCAGGTCAGTGAATAGGATGCAGGGGGCCAATCGAGTTTCCTCCACGCTCTCCAGGCCTTCTGGCGATGAATTTCTCCTTATGAAGATGAGGAAAGAAGAGGATAAAAGATGAGGTGTATAAATGAAAACCACGTAATCTAGAAACACTTTGGAATGAGATTAAAGCGGTGTGCGCAGAAATCCCATTGGACACATTGGTACGATGTACGGAATCAATGGCGACTCGTACTCAGCAATGTATTGACGCAGAAGCCCGCCATTTTCAACAGTAATCACATTTACATCAGAAAGTGCATTTATGTTTCAAATTGGACTTTAAGCTTTCCATTTCCAGCAATTGAATTTTGTAGAACAGAACACAAATTTTCTATGACGGTTCAAACTATGTATAAATTTTTTTGTGACGCACCCGGTATATTATACACAGAAATTTATGAGAAAAAAAATCATGAGGACATGAGTTTACCTGTACCAAATAGCTTTTTTTTTTTTTTTTTTTTTTTGTTTGTTTCTTTCTTTCTATTAATTTTTATTTTCTATTACCCACATATGGTTGAGAAATTCTTGTTTTGTGTTAAATTTTTGAAATTGAATTTCTTTTACATTTTTACTTTTTGAAATTTCCTGAATTTGAAAATCAGAAATATTATTTTTATTGAATATACTTGGTGGAAGTGCTTTGCTATATTTTACTATGTCCAGGAGAAGTGCTTAGAGATAAAAAATAATTCCTCATAAGCATATTAGAGATAATTTGTTTTTAAGTTAAATTTTCAGCCTCTTTTGTATAATTGCGCGTTTGTGGTTTCTTCATTATTAATGTAAAGTTACGGTTCATCTTTGTGTATGTCTGTTACCATCGTAACTAAAAACATCCCTAACAACACACTTGTGCATAATACATCCTGAAAATATCCATAGGATGTCCATAGATGCTCATTTCATCCATAGGACATCCTGAGGGCCTCATTTGAATGAGATGTGCTGTTAGGGATTTTTTTTTTTGCAGGTAAATATAATGCTGTATTTTCAAGTTCATGCGCGGTGGCTACTTGAAAAAAATGATCAAGATCGAAAAATTTCAAGAAGTGCTACGGGTGAAAGTTGTTTAGAAAGTACTTTTAAACAGCCTGGAACTCTGTATAATGTAGGTACTGCTTAGCCAAAGATTAACGATGTATCTCAGAATGAGGATAAAACGAACCTATTCTGTGAAATAGGATAGGAGTTAAATGACGGGAAATCTTTCATTACTGCTTCGATAAGATGGTGATTTTTTTCACCCTTCATCACTGAGAATATATATATATATATATATATATATACCACCTTCATCTAGAATGAATAAATGGTCATTTTGTAAATCCTTAAACTAGAAATATAGATTTCCGAGCTATGCGCATAAGACACGCCAATAAACTGAATAGATGAAATGGTCGAGAATTTCTAATCTACACATTTCTAGATAGTGAAACAATATTCTAAATATTCTGAATCTTTTGTATTACGAGAAATTCTCGCTTAATTTTCTAAAATTGTGTCATAAACCAAGATTATAGCTGCTGAAACCCGCCTCTTATATTCACATCTATTTGGAGATATTTTCAAATAGGTTTGTCCCCGATAGTATAGGCAAACATTCAAGAATTCTAATAGAGATCTCTAGAATTCGCTTTCGAAGGGTACTAGGAAATTTTTTATAAGAAATTTATAAGGATGACATGGAACTATTTTTTCTAGAGCCCCAATTTAGATTCTAGATGTCAGTCAGGATTTTTTCTCAGTGTATTGGCGTGCCTTATACTCAAAGCTCGGAAATCTATATTTCTAGTTTAGGAATTTAGAAAAGGACCACCTATTTGTTCTTGATGAAAGCGGTATATATATATATATATATATTTTTTTTTTTTTCTCAGTACAACGTATTTTCCATTCTCTCCAGAATATACTATTTTTTTTTTTTTTTTTTTTTTTTTGGTAGCTTACCATTTTCTGGCAGCGTACAATCAGTCTTTAAAATCTCGCTGCGCAGATTTTAAAGATTGAGCTATATTCAAACTCGGGATTGAAAAGATGGTCACTCCCAAACAGGAATAATTTGTAAAATAAAACTCTCCCTAAATATTGCTTTAATTATTTTTAACGTAGGTTTATATACAGTACGCTATATCATACTGTTTAATCTGCAATCTTTTTGTAGTATTAAAATGCATTGTAAGAGAAAAACATGCATATGCCATACCAGAATATTTATTTATATACGAAAATGACATGCTTCTTAGCAGACACACATTAACGTTTGTCTATTATTATTATTATTTTCATTATCGTAACTGCATTAAAATATTTTATTTTTACTTGGGTTCATCACAGGGAGTTGTAAGTAGAATGAAATATATATATATATATATATATATATATACATATATATATATCATTTAATTATACATTTGAAGAATAACATTATCAAATTTATTAGAAATTACATATTAAAAAAAAAGCGTTCTTTTTTATTTAAATCCAATTATATACATAATCTTGGAAGAATTATTTCTAAAATTTTTATCGTAATTATTGAATTGTTTAACCTAAAATCGATTTCAATGTTGGCGATCAAATTACAGAGATAAAATAATTTTTTTTATTTCTAAATGTAAAAGAAACGTGATTCATTTAAGTTGAAATTTGCTTAATCAAATTACTAATTATTTCACACAAGATGACTAATTTTTTTAAGAAAATTAAAAGCTTTGAAGTTTCCCAAGAAAATAAATGTAAAATTTGCAAATAAATTTATAATTAATTTAAAAAACAAAAATCTCATTTTTGCCGTTTTTTTTTTTTTTTTTCCCGATATGGAAAACAAAGAGCCAATCTTCATTATTGGAATTGGAATGATTAAATTAAAAAAAAATAATATTGTTTTAAGTAAATGATGTCAATATTTATTAGTTGAAAAATTAAGTTATAGAAAAAATGTAACAAATAAACTATCGTTTATTAAATTAACTGAAAATTTA
This sequence comes from Salticus scenicus, assembly GCA_963930645.1. Classification (NCBI taxonomy): domain Eukaryota; kingdom Metazoa; phylum Arthropoda; class Arachnida; order Araneae; family Salticidae; genus Salticus; species Salticus scenicus. The sequence goes on from OZ005660.1 coordinate 78,511,077, forward strand.
ACTATATATTTATTGAAAGTAATGAAGAAAAAATTAAGGTTTATATTTTAAGAATACTAGATTTTTAAAATTCTGTATTATGATTTGTATTTCATTAAAAATAAAATATTTCTTTAAATAAAACGCATGATAAAATTGATTAAAATATTTTTCCGAAACATTTTTTTCTGCACTTTGAATGCTATTAAATTAATCATTTTGCAATTACTTAATTAAGAAAATTAATCAAATGACGTTTATAAATGATTACAAAATAATTATTTTAACAATTAGATCTTATCTCCTTAATTAAAATATTTTGTTTAAATAAGATACAAACTGTATCTATTTCTTAACAAAAATCAAGGTAATTCTTAACAAAATTCAAATTCTTAACAAAAAATCAAGGTAAACTAATAAACATACAGTTCTGTACAAATTTGTTTTAGGTAATTGGTATATAAAATATACTTTACTAGAACAATTACTTTTTCACAAATTTTACACTGAGAAAAATGTCACTGTAACTGACATCTAGAATATAAATTGTGTCTCTAGAAAAAATAGTTCCATGTCATCGTTATAAATTTTGGTCCCCTTTAAAAGCGAGTTCTTGAAACCCCTATTAGAATTCTAGATCGTTTGCCTAAATTATCGAGGACAAAGTTATTTAACAATCTCTGCAAATTAATGAGACTACAAGAAGCGGGTTTCAGCAGCTATAATCTAGGTTTATGACCCAATTCTAGAAAATCAAGTGAGAATTTCTAGCAATACAAAAGATTCATAGATACAAAAGAGTATTCAGAATATTGTTTCACCATCTAGAAAAGTGTAGCCTAGAAATTCTCGATTATTTCGACTATTCAGTTAATTGGCGTGCCTAATGCGCATAGCTCAGAAATGTATATTTCTAGTTAAGGCATTTTGAAAACGACTACTTATTCATTATAGATGGAGGTGGTATATATTTTCTTTTCAGTGTATATCACGATTAGTCAGTAATTTCCTCACACATAATAAAATTCTGTGACTAACATATAGAACTAAACTGTGTCTCTAGTAAATGTTGAACCATGTCATCTTTATAATCTTTAGTTTTTTTTTTTTTTTTTTTTTTTTCTTCTTAGCTCGCTCCAGAAACCGCTATTAGAATTCTAGGTCGATTTCCTATATTATCATGGGGTCAAACTTATTTGAAAATTTCTGCATTAAAATACGAACTCAAGAGGCGAGTTTTAATAACTAGAATCTGGGTTAATGACCCAATTCTAGGAAATCAAGCGATTATTTCTAGCAATACAAAGGATTCGTAATCTCCATAATATTCATAATACTGTTTCACTATCTAGAAAAGAATAGACCAGAAATCCTCGACCGTTTCGTCTAACCAGATTAGTCGTGTATCTTATACGCGTAGCTCGTAAATCTATATTTTTAGTTTAGGGTTCCAGAAAATGACTAATTATTCATTCTAGATGGAGGTGGTATATATTTTTTCTCAGTGCCTTTCATTATCGTAACAACTCATCTTCTTCTTAGAAAATCTTCTGGATAACCCGAGAATGAAAGCACATCCTATGTTATAATTGTGCTGTTAGGGTAGAAATGTTGTGGCGTTTGCGTTTCTGCAAACTCCATCTTAACTTAAATACTTAGATCACTAAGAAAATCAGAGACTTTAATTGAACAACAAATAAAAGTTTATTTGAAACAGATTAATGGGAGGGCGGCCTGGAAAATAGATCTTAGCTCAGCCAGCGTATTACGAAATCCAAAATATATAAATCAACAATTTAATTATCTTAAATATCTCACCACACCAGATAGTCGAAGGTGTAGAGACGGTCGCACTCGTACTCCAATACTACGGCTTCACTATGGGACAGAGGATTCCCTTCTGACCCAGCTTGAACTTTCCAAAAACTAGTAGACACTCACCAACACTCAACACTACTTAAATTCACGCCCCTAAATCTCTACTGCTCTACTTCTCAATATCCGTAAAACTAAGATTCATCACAACCACTATAATATCCTCCAACATCCACTATACGATCCTCCAACATCCACACCATCTACTAAAACCATCTCTATTTTTATACTTCTTCCTACACCCTCCTTTCACTACATTTCAATCCGTACTTTTAAAAATCACTTCTAATTTAATTAATATTCAAAATCTAAGTCTTTTAATGCAGCACCCTGCCGACACAAAACTAGCTCGACCTCAACCTTCACCGAGCCACTGGCGACGGAGTAATTTTAACCGTCCCCACTTCCTATTTTGCTGGATCCAGCTTAGTTAAAACAACTGTGGTGACGTTCTGACGTCTCAACCTCACAATGTCACAGTCAAAATTTATTTTAACACGTTAGGCGCCATGCCAGCCATTCTAGATTCTAGACATTTTGCCTAAGTACCGAAGGAATCATCTTGAAACTTTAGGAGAGTGCAGAACAAGTTATATTTCAAACATTTCAGTGAAAGTTTTACTACGAAAGTAGAAGCAGAACCAATAAAAAATTAAAACGTTGCGGGCCCTGTCAGCCGTCAGTGGCTGACAGTGTCAAATATTACATAAAGCCGCGTCAACCATCGGCGGCGGATGTAAAATAGGATATAAAACTAAAAGCATTACATATAATGATTGATTTTTTTTATTATTATTTGCTTCATTTTTATTTATTACAGGAGGAATCATTATGTAATTTTAATTGATTTTAAGAATTTGCGTGGCGCTCAACGTGTTAAGGTTTAATGAAAGCATAAAAATATCATAAGTTGTATTTTATAATATACTAGCAGACCCGGCCACGCGTTGCTGCGGCTAAGTAATACGTTGATAATTTGATAAAGGTATATAGTATTTCCCCACAACTGGATTTGGCGATTTTTTTTTTTTTGGCGCCTTTTTCAATGATAACGAAGTCGTTCTGGATTCTTTGCAATAAAATATGGTAACCTGCATGCTTTTATTTTAGATTTATGATTTAGCTTATGATTTTATCATTTATGATTTTTAGATTTATGATTTAGCCATAATCGCCAAATCCAGTTGTAGGGAAATACTATAGTTGTTACCCACAACTATAACTTATAATATAACTTCAGTAATTATATTCGGATAATTATAACTTCAGTATATCCCCACAGCTGAATTTGGCGATTTTTCTTTGGCGCCGTTTTGAACGATAACGATGTCGCTCAGGACTGTTTGTGATATAATATGGCAGCCTATATGTTGTTTATTTTGGATTTATTATTTTATGTTTTTGATTTATGATTTAGATTATCATTTATCATTTATGATTTATGATTCATAGATTTATGATTTAGCCATAATCGCCAACAAAATATCGCCAAATATCGTTGTGGGGATATACTGATTAATATATTACTGAAAAGATTAATATATTTTAACGAAGTGGTGAGAAGATTCTGAGTATGTTAAAATTTTAATAGTAAATTCATGTTAATCAAGAAGGAAAGCATTGAGGATTAAGATAAGAAAATTGCAAGATTTTAAGATCGAATTTTCAGCAAAAAATATGAATCAAAATTTAATGCAAAATACATATATAAATCACAAATTTAATCAGGAACGTTAAATTGGTAAGTTATTAAAGAAAAAGTAAAGAGAAATAAGAGAAATAATTAATTAAAGTTTCGAACATCGATCATATAGATTAGCGTTTCAAAACAAATAAACAGACTTAAACTCTTCCAGACTTTTAAATAAGTTTTAAATCAAGTTTTAAAATTTAATGTTAAATAAAACAGACTTTTAAATAAGTTTGAAAATATTCAAATGGTTAATTTTTATTTAGAACGTTATGTATAGATCACAAATTTCTTTTAGAAAACGAAGTGATACAGATTAGAATAATGCAACAAAAATTGAAAATGCAAGGTTATGTCGTAAATAAATTTTAACACACGTGTCACGTGAAATAAATTGTAGCATATACATAATGTATCTGATATAAGATATTAACATGTTGCAGCGGAATAAATTTCATATCTATCATCCTTGGCGGAAAAAAAATAATATCGCCAAATTATCTGGCGCACACATTTAATTCCTTTCAAAAATCATGGTTATTTTAACAACTTATATTAAGAGAGTAATGAATAATATGAAACAATATTTCGCACAATACATATTACGAAAATATACATCTAGCTTGTATATTTTCGTGTTACGTTTTTGATCGCCAAATACGAAAAACTCCAAGGACGACAGAGCTTTGAAATTTAAAATTAAAATTTTGTCAATTTGACAGCAAAATAACTCAATCTAACGTATGCACATGATAAATAATACATACCTATGAAAAAATATGGGGATTAAAATCCGGAAATAATTTTCCTCGTTTTTTAATAATTTTTTACAAAAAATACAATGGGCGATTAACATAAGAAATCTTTTTCTTGATTTCACAGACGGTCAGTGACGTCACACTTCGCTTGTGTATAACTACATACTTTACCAATGTGAATAAAATCTTTAAATTGATTATGACGTCAATTTTCGTGAGATGTATAATTTAACTTTTTATAATTTTTTTAACGTTCACGTTTGATTAAATGTATTTACTTTTATGTCGAAAGAAAATGAACTCGTATTTTTTCTTTTTGGCAACAATTAAACTTATGGAACTCACAGATATTTTGGAGCAGCTGTAACAAAGGTCTATAATTAACAAATAATTGCAATATTGTGACAATAAATTGAGATAAAAACTATCCTATCTCTCAAGTTGGACCAAACTGCACACAGTGTGCAAAATTTCATTAAAATCGGTTCCTTAGTTTTGGAGTTTATCGCGGACAAACATCGTGACACGTAATTTTTATATATATACAGATATAAGTTTGTGAAAATTATTCTGAACTATGAAAACAATTCTGAGCAAATAACACTTGTGTATAATTAAACTACTACATTCAAATGGTAATCCCTGAATGAAATAAAACTTTAATTTACAATGATTTAATAAAATATGAATAAAATAGAATTTTATTCAGGTTGGTGAATTGTTATTCTACAAAGGCAATTTAAATGCTTATTAATTTTTCTTGTATATATATATATATACATATTTAAAAAAAAAAAAATCGGTACTGTTTGTTTTAAAACTGATAATTATTAATTTTCTTTTGTTTCCCCCCCCCCCCCACCTCCAAAAAAAAAAAAAAAAAAAAAGATTTTGATGACATTCTGGAAAAAGCAGAATTTAGTGTAGTAAGGAGGAATATTATATATATATATTTTTTTCAAATTATAACCTCGTTTTCAAATTATTCAATTATATTTTCGATAAATGTCCAAATATCGTAAAACTGGTACCGTGAAATTCCCTAGATTGAGACTAATAGTCGTCCGTCCTAAAAATAATTTAGATTTTATAATGTTTATAAGTTTTTGAAAATTATTCTGTGCCGTAAAAACAATTATGAGCGCAAAAACAGTTGTGTATAAGTACACTTACCACATTGAAACTATACACTCCTGAATGAAATAAAAATTTTAATTACAATTCTTTAATTGAATATGAATAAAATATAATTTTATTCAGGGTGGTGAATGGTTATTTCATCAGAATTCCAAATCAATTTAAATGCTACTTATTATTATTATTATTATTATTATTATTATTTATACATACTTTTTTCAGACTTGGAGCATTTAATAAAAAAGAAAGCAAAATCAATAAAAATGATTCTAGTTTAGCAAATAAAACATTTAAATTTTGTTAAATTTATTTCTTTTAAAAATCAAATATTTAAATTTGAAAAAGTAAGCTGTAAAAGAAAGTCCAATATATATGTATATCTATATTTTTTTCTCTTTGGTACAGTTTACATGTTATGTATAATTTGTTGATTTTTTCGATAGCATTTTTTGCAATATATGAATGTGATAATATAAAAATAAAAATAAATATGGATGTTCTTTGAGAAAGAATAAAAAACTTCTGGCTTTCTGCTACGCAAGATATGAAATATTTATTAGAGATAAAACAAATAAGAATAATAAATTTGTTTACTATTCGCAATAAATATTTATTAAAAAAATTACCAATAAAAAATGCAAATACAGGCTATTAGATAGAAAGAAAAATATTAAAAATTAACCAAGCAAAGACATTTGAAAGTTAAATTAATTTTTTAATTAAATTTGAAATAATACTTTAAAGTATTTTTTTAATGAAATAGAAAAAAAAATGATATAATAAAGTAATAATTTTCGTAAATCATTTAAAAACATAATTTAAAAAATTAACTTTTTATAATTTTTTTATACTTTTCTTAATTAAAGGTTTTGAACATTTGATATTCTATATAATTGTAATTTTCTTTTGATTATTCATAAACATGCTTTTTTTTCCTTTTGTACATAATTTAATTGATTTTTTTACATATTACTTTTATTTTCTGTTTGAACACCTATAAAATAAACACTCTAATTTCTGTAAATTTTTACCGTTATAAATTTAGGCACTTAAAATGTATAAAGATAATGATTGCAGCAGAATAAAAAGAAAATATTTTCAAATATATATATAATATAAAATAATTTCACTTTAGACAAAACGAAAAAATGCAGATTCAAAATATGAAACTTTTTAAAGTCCTTATAACTTTAAAAAGTTACTCTGTGTTACAAAAATAATTATGAGCAAAGTTGTAGTTTATTACCTACTGAACTGAAACGGCATGTTTATAAAAATAATATTTAGAATTTATTTTTAAACGTTTTAAAGAACAGGAAATTATTTATTGAAATTTTGTTTAAATCTTTGTTTTATTCATATTATTTAGTTAAAAAAAAAAAAAAAAAAAAAAAAAAAAAAATGTTAGTTAAATATTCAGTATTTTACTATTTTGTATATATTTACCTAATTATTTTAACTATGTTAATTTGAAGCAAGTATGAAAAAACGATGCGATTCGCATTGATTAAGACTATACATTCTAACTGCACATATTCATCTCATCGTTCACTTAAAATTTTATTGAGCACGTTAAACAACGTGCACTCTGATGGACAGAAAGGCAGATACATAGATTACTTGAATTCATAATCACTCTAAAACATTGTTGGGAAGTATTAAAAACTCTTAACACAATTGGAAATGAAATTCCAGCAATTATCAATTGTAGCCCTTAATGTATTTGAATATTTTTATTTAGTCCTGTAAATTTAAAGAGATCATTTTCTAAATCCCTTAACTAGAAATATAGATTTCCGAGCTATGCTTATAAAGCACGCCAATAAGATGAGTTGACGAAATGATCGAAAAATTGTAGTCTGTACATTTCTAGATGGTGAAACAATATTCTGAATCCTTTGCATTGCTAGAAATTCTTGTTTGATTTTGTGAAATTGGGTCATAAACCAAGATTGTAGTTGCAAAAACTCGCCTCTTGTATTCTCATTTATTTGCAGAGACTTTTAAATAAGTTTGCCCTCGAGAATATAGTCAAACACTCTAGAATTCTAATAGGGGATTCTAGAACTCGCTTTGAAAGGGGACTAGAATTTGTAAAGATGACATGGAACTATTTTTTCTAGAGGAACAATTTAGATTCTAGATGTCAGTTACAGAATTTTTTCTCAGTGTAAAAAGTTATTCGAATATGATTTTTCAAAAGGCTTCTCATAAAAGGAAATACAATGATATTCTTTTAGGATTTCCGGTATACAAACCAGTTGTACTAATGATGCCATTTTAATTAGGAAACAATTTATAACATATATCACCTTGAAGAAATTCTGAAATTATTTACGAATGCTAAAGGCGGAGAGCCGGACAGAAGACAAACTGGTAGACTAACAGATTGATTGATTGGTTGATTGCACCCACTGCCCACTGCCAAACAGCGTGGTTTATGGCAGTAATGTGACCGTGGGGAAACATCTAATGATCCCGAGGTATCTCCTAACCAGCTACTCCCTCGTGGGGACAGGCTGAGGAGGCCTCGGGGGGGGGGGGGGTAGAGGACCCAGTCTGTTGAACTTTAAATTATTTACAAGTATAAAGATTTCTTTAAACGCATTTGACATCTTTTGTTTGTGTTAAAATATTAATTTCAAGACCATGAACTAAATGAATAGGATAAGCCCACACAAAAGTTAGAATTTTTATTTTATATTGGAGAATTGGGAAAGTAGTTATATTTTAATGGTGTGTAGTTTTCAGAGTTGTTAACGATTTGAAATATGTTTTGACGTATTGTTAGCTTTCTGTTAATATTAAAATGGCGTTTTAGTAGCGGACATTTTCCCATTATGTAAAGGTACAGGGAACTACTTTTATTACATGTGAAAAAATCATTTGTTTTTTTATTGATCTTATGCAGGTAGGTCGGAAAACATCCGTGACCCCTAATGTAATATCCAATAATCTGATTTGCACAGATGTAAAATGTGTCCACCTTCTTAATGAATTCGTAAGTTCTCCTTCCTTTAGTAGAGAACGACCATTCTGACTGCCTAGCCGACACTAGTTTATCTTTCAGTTTATTTTTAAGGAAGGAGGCCGGGAATAGTAGCTGAATATGATCGGTTGTGCGCTCTGCCGAGGTCGCTTCAGTCGCTAGACGATCCGCTAACTCGTTTCCAAAGGTGCCAACGTGCAGCCTTGTCCACTGAATTGCTACTTATTTATGGGGATTTTTTAAAAGTTTATTGTACCCCAATAAACTGAATAGACGAAATGATCGAGAATGTTTAGTCTACAAATTTCCAGATGGTGAAACAATATTCTGAACATTCTGAATCTTTTTTATGGCGAGAAATTCTCACTTGATTATCTAGAATTGGGTCATAAACCAAGATTCTAGATGTTGAAACCCGCCTCTTGTGTTCGCATTATAGGTTTGAGAAGCATTGTAAATTTTAAAATTATATATCGAAAATATGAATAGCGTACTAAAGTTAGATATATTTTATTAATATACATTTCGATTCTAATACTTATATTATAAATGCTTCTTTTACTTAAATACATTTTAGCTGAAATATATACTTAAACCTCATTCTGATGGCATTACTACTGGTGCAATTTTCAATTTCATTGTTTAAAACATATTATAGCAATATCATATAATTCTTCATATATGTAATCTTATCAAATTTGACACCATCTTCTAAAAATATAAACTGAGAAAAAATATATATACCGCCTTCATCTAGAATGAATAAGTTGTCATTTTCTAAATCCCTTAACTAGAAATATAGATTTCCGAGCTATGCGCACAAGGCACGCCAATAAACTGAATAGACGAAGTGAAAGAGAAATTTTAGTATACACATTTCTAGATGGTGAAACAGTATTCTGCATACTCTTAATCTTTTGTATTGCGATAAATTCGCTTGATTTTGTTCAATTGGTTAATAAACCAAGATTATAGCTGCTGAAACCCACCTCTTGTATTCGCTTTTATTTGCAGAGATTTTTAAATAACTTTGCCCTCGAGAATATAGGCGGATGCTCTAGAATTCTAATAGGGATTTCTAGAACTCGCTTTTAAAAGGGACTAGAACTTATAAGGATGACATGGAACTATTTTTTCTAGAGTCACAATTTATATTCTAGATGTCAGTTACATAATTTTTTCCCAGTGCAGTTTCAAGGAATTTCATTAACATGTACAGGAATCAGAGCTCGAACAGACAAACCGAAGTTATACATATTTTTTAACTTGGTTTGAAAGTGTTAAAAACGACTGTCGCTGTTTAAATATGTGCTTAAATTGAATACAAAGAGATAAAATCTGTACTGATAAGTATAAAGGGTTTAAGTTAAAAAATGTCTGTTTTGAGTTAAGTACATACTCAGACTCAGAAAAAAATTCTCTATCGATTGGTATGAAGGATTTAAGTCTATGTCATTTAGTCTTTGAGAAAATCCATTGTTAAAAATGTTTCAAGTCAGAAATTTAGCATTCATGTTTTGTATAAAACAAACTATATAAATCAAAGCAATATAAATCTGTTAAAAATAAACAAAGAACAAAATTAAATGTATGTAGTTTATTCACAAAATTGTATATTATAATAATATCCTGGTTAGAACTGTACTGAACGGATAAGAATTTATACAGTATTTTTTTAACTTTATTTTCCGTCTCCTGAAAAATCAAGAATATGGACTTAAATCCTTAATACGTATCAGTAGAGAAATGTGTTAAACGTTTTATTTTAAGTCAACAAACTTTCATTAAAAAAAACTCTATTCACTTTATTGGATGAAATTTAGGAAACTGAAATTTGAATTTCTTTTTGAACTTATTTTTCGAAATAAAATATTTACGCAGTAGTAAAACAAAATAAAATAAGACTTGGAATAAATTGGTTATAGTTTAGTGTACAATTATATGCTGTATCTAACCATAGCCTCCTAAACTAGATGCCTGTCGCGTGGCTCGGAATCTTGACAACAGTTGAAGCGGTAGGCAGCGCCACCTGGTACAGATTCCGTGACTTTTTTATTAAACTGTAACCAATATTCTTAAGAAGTGATATTTATTTTATATAATCGACGTTTCTTCGATTCTATTCGCCTTTTATATATGTCATATCCCACATTTAAAAATTGTTGGTGGTTGTTGAGTAAAAAACTCGCGCAATCTGTACCAGGTGGCGCTGTCTACCGCTTCAATTGTTGCCAAGTTTCTGAGCCAAGCGACAGACATCTAGTTTAGAAGCCTATGATCTAACTTATCTGGGTTTCTGGGGGAAAAAAAGAAAAAGTCAAATATCATCATGAGGAAGAAAAAAATTAAATTGGTATTTTTTAGAAAATGAAAAATATTGCCTTGCGTTAGTACAGAAAAATAAGAATTATTTATATTAGAGAAAAATAAATAAATGAATAAGTAAAAAAAAATAAAGAGTATATTCTTTTACTACTTAAAATAAATATTTATTTAAGCAGAAGGGTAATAAAATAAATATTTACTTAAGCAGTCATATTTTAACAGTTTGCTTGTTTTACTTTATTTCAATAATATTTCGAAGAAAATGGGTGTATTCTTCAAATACATTTTTTAGACCATGGAGGTTTCTCCGCAACAGCTCACTCAACTAATCCAGTGTTGAAATATGGGTGACAATCATCTGATTGAAAGAAAATAAACGATACGAGAGAGAGAACGTCGAATAACTAGCTGTTTTCCAAATCCGACTCTGTCGGTCAATTTGGCATCCATCCATGCCTTTTTTCTCGTCCTCACTCTTAGTCTAAGGAAATGTTATTACACTGCACTGTAATTATATTCAAATTATTATTTATATTGAATATATATATTTTTTAATTAAAAACGTTGAGAGTTAAACATTTAATTACTTTATCAAGGAATAGAAAGATATTTATACTCATATTTGAAATAAATAGCTTTATAGAAATTTAAATTTCATAAAAGTAAATTATTTTAACGATTTCAATAAAAGTAGATTTTTTTCTTCTCATATTTTTTAACTAAATATATACATTGTAAAACACACGATAATAAAAATAAATCAAAATTAATTGCACTATCAGAAAAAAAAGGATATAAATAAATAAATAATCATAGTTTAGTGTACAGACAGATAAAAAAAGCCATTTCTGAATAATTTTGCTGTAAATTATCGTATACATTTCTGATTAATTTGTGCTAATATCTAGTTATTAATGTAATAGTTAAATTTTGCCTAGATTGACTGTCTACAAAGTAAACATTGCATCAATTTCATTAAATATTTTTTTAAAATTACTATTTACATTAAAAATATAATATTTACTTTGTAAAATTCAAGATTAGAAAAAAAAAAGTATATCTTAGTTTTTTTTTTTTTTTTTTTTTTTTTAGTTTACATGATACATATAATTTATTGAGTTCTTGAAGACATATTTTTTCATTATATAAGTATGCTAATATGCAAATATAAAGATACACGGACCTTTTCTGGGGAAAAAAAATTCTTTGTCTCTAGTAAAATAAGAACTGAATTATTTATTAGTGATAAAACACATCCGACTTTTTTCTTTATTTTATAATCTGCAATAAATGCTTATTTAATAAATGTGCACCAAAAATCTGTAACTGCAAGCTATTAGAGAGAAAGTAAATATATATATATATATATATATATATATATATATATAAATTGTATGCTATTTTATTATTATTATTATTATTATATTTAAAATATAATACTTTAAAGTAGTTTTTAATTCAATAGAATACAGGACACAATAATTTAATAGTTTTTGACAATCTTTAAATGCATATTTACAAAACTGATTTTAAAAAGCAATTTTTTTTTTTAACATTATGCTTTTCTGAATTAAATATTTTCTAAATTTTGATAATATTTATATTTACTGTAATTTTTCTTTTAACTATTCCTAAGCATGATTTATTTATTTATTTATTTTTTCATTTTGTATAAAAAATTAATGAAAATTTTATTTACAGTAGACTACCGATTTACGCACACTGGCCAATGAATTAGAAACCTGTAAGTGATTCTACAAATGCTCGCTGTTGTCCAAGGTATGCAAAACCTGTTACAAACTTTTGGGGAATGCTCTGCTTCTATGGAAGTGGTCCCCTGGTGTTATTTGAGTATAATCAAAAAGTCATACACCACCTGAATTTATTGATAGATTAAGGGTCATATTCACCAACTTCTTAACACTCGGATTAAACCTCGGATCAGCGGTAATCGCTCGATTATAAGAAAATCGGAATTCTCCAACGAAAATCCGCAGTTCACCGGCTACTGTAACACTTCGTTTTTGATCCTCGAATATAGGATTAACAGAGATAATTCTCGGATCTTTTCGCAACGCATGCACTTTCCGCAGCTCAGCTTCGTAAACAAATAACAAACATGGCTGATGTTGACAATCTATTCTCACTTAGGAAGCATTTGAAAGAAGGAAAAGGACGGTGCATTAAATGATTTGGATTCTTTGGATAATGTGGCATTTCAATATCGCTATCGATTAAATAAAGATTCCGTGGAATCTCTAATACGAATATTAGATAATAGGCTGCCATCTGCCACAGAAAAGAATAATGCATTAACTTCAGCAGAAAAAAAAAATAATAGCTTTAAGATTATCTTATCCATAACAATCAAAATTTTGAATTGTAGCGAAAACAGTTGTCGTCTGCGTGATTATTCTCTTTAAAAATGCTCTAAAGTAAAATTGATTCTTAATCCGTGCGTAAACAGAAGCGAAGTAAACAAGAGCGAAACGTGTATCAGTGTTGCCAATTTGCTTTTTTCCCTTTCTAATATTCTAATCAGATTGATTAGTTAATTGAAGCCGAACGATGAATAAAAGCTATCTTCGTTCTTGGCCAATCAAAATGAAGCTTTTATTTCTCTTCCAGTTAATCCATGGATCACGTAATCGGTTGATGGTGAATACCGTAGGAATTTAATCCAGTGTTAGCTTGATTCTCGGATTTTCTGATCCATGGTTTAATCCTTGATCAATGAAGTTTGGTGAATACGGCCCTTAGGGTCGTATTCACCAACTTCTTAACACTCGGATTAAACCTAGGATCAGTGGTAATCGCTTGATGATACGAAAATCGGAATTCTCTAACGAAAATCCGCAGTTCACCGGCTACTTTAACACTTCGTTTTTGGTCCTCGAATATTGGAGAATTAACAGAGATAATTCTCGGATCTTTCCGCAACGCATGCGCACTTCAGCTTCGAAAACATTGAACATGAAAGAAATATAAATTTTGTTTTATTACCACAAATTACTTTTAAAATCATCTTGATGATTTTTTTTTTTTTTTTTTTTTTTTTTTTTTTTGTATTTTAATCTTTACAGAGAAACACAGTCTTTAAATACCTGATTTTGAACAAGAGTTTGATTAAAAAATATGCTATAATTATTTAATGATACACATTTATCATTGTGTTTTTACTTAATTAAAATTGAATTAAGTTAATATCATTTCTGACGACATTATACTCTGTTCTGTCATGCCAAATAAAATTTTGCTTATTAAGCGATTTTTGCTATCAATAAAGATATATATCTTCTCCTTCATTTTCATGAGCTTAATCGTTAAAGATTAATTCACAAATTGATTTATTTTAATGGGTAGCATAGCAGAAATTTTAAACTTTTCTATTTTAGACAAATATCCTTGATATAATATAACTATAATCTATACAAAATGCACCCAATTATTTGTGTTGAATGAAGTTTGTAAACTAGCACCTTAAATTATAAATGTATACAACAACAATATCGTGTCGAATTATCGTGCTTACTTTTTTCTGCCTGATGAAAGGTTGTACTTCGACGGAAACAATTGTTGCGGGTTACATAATTTATGGTTTTAGCTTATAACGTTTTCATTAATTTATATATTTTCCCCCATTTCTCATAAAATTATTTAATAAACTTGTATATTTTTTAACCATTTTATTAATTAGTACTTAGAAATGTACCCGAAATAACTACATAAAACTGGTAAATAAATGAAGCAAGGGAAAAGCTATCTTCATTTGCATTGTTTGGTTATGTTTTAGTTTAAAACTTATTTCAAATTTTTAAGTTATCTAATGAGCTAACTAAAATAAAGAAAAACTAATTATAGTTATTTAAAAATATTTTCAATTAAAAAATCACTGATTTTTGAAGACTGCTTGATAATAGCTACTGTAATTGGTCTACAGTCAGGGGCATTGCTTGTGCGTGTGTATGTGTGTGTGTGGGGGGGGGGGACGTAGTTCGAAAAATTTTTTCTCTTATCCATAACAATCAAAATTTTAAATCGTAACGTAAACTGTTGTCGTCTGCGTGATTATTCTTTAAAAAAAATTTCTAAAGTAAAATTGATTCTTAATCCGTGTGTAAACAAAGGTGAAGTAATTAAGAGCAAAAACCGTGTATTTTGCCGTGCCAATTTGCTTTTTACCCTTTCTAATCTTCAAATCCGATTGATTAGTTAATCAGAGATGAGAGTGGGAAATAGACAAAAAGTCTGAAAGTATCAGCAAAACTCAAAGATAATTTAATTTTAGTAATAAAAGAAGAAACAGATACACAAAATCATACTTTCTATAAGCAAAATTGGAGAATATATGAAAATGAATTGTTTAGAAACAGTCAAAAGAAAGAAAATTGAACACAAATAAAAATATAGTACGACCATGTTTCCTACGACTAGCAGTGAGGCCGAGTCCAAAAGTTTAGAGTGATGCAAAATTGGCCGAGAGATAGTTATTTGGCAAACATCCAGGTATTCGGTGTTCCCTTATTGCTTGTTTTCTCTCAGTCACCCCTATTTTAACAATGGACTCATTCAATCCGCACTTGCGCAGAGGCTTCCATGGTCGCAAGAAATGTGGTTAAAGAATATTTAGAAGCAAAAACCTGAAAATTGTTTTTTAAAAATTAAGAAAAGTCTGAAATTCCTACAAAACTCTGAAAATTCCCATCCCTGGTTAATTGAAGCCGAACGGCTATCTTCGTTCTTGGCCAATCAAAACGAAGATTTTATTTCTCTTCCAGTTAATCCATTGATTACGTAATCGGCTGATGGTGAATGCCGTAGGAATTTAATCCAGTTTTTTGATTCTCGGATTTGCTGATACAGGGTTTAATCCTCGAACAATGAAGTTTGGTGAATACGGCCCTAAGTGCATCCCTCAAAAGAACATTTACTCCGAAGTTAACGGATAATTTGTTCTGAATAATGCAACCATACGTCGTGGCAAAATCGTTCGATATTGGCTCGGTGAACATCAATCTGACTTGTTTCCCTAGATGCCACAAATCCCAGATCTTAACCCAATAAAAAATGTTTGGAGCATGCTGGAAACTAGTATCCTTCAGCAATTTAATCTTCCCTCCAATATACAGGATCTTAAAGTCTGTGGAGCCAATATATGGTAAAATCTCGACATACATGCACCCCAGGAGCTTGTAGAATTGCTGCCCACACGAATACTGGCAATTATTCATGCAAAAGGAGGTCCAACGTTTAAACTAAGGTCCAATAAAATATTAATTTAAAGGTTTCTAATTCATTGGCCAGTGTGTGTATCTATTTTCTTAGATAGTTTGCCTTCAATTTTTATTACTTCCATTACCGAACTACCGTAGGTCATGGAAGTATTATATTCATCCAAAAATTCAATTTTGAGTTTTCATCTAATTTACGCGTTTGAACGCCTCCTGAGTACAAAAAGTTGTTTTTAGCAATTGGTCAATGTATGCGTATGTATGTACGTATGTATGTATGAATTTGGGGGAATCTTCTGACCATCATATTTCCAAAATTAATAAAGACAGAACTACGAAATTTCAGAATTGACAAAGGACTGGTATACAGATGAATTTTAGAAATTTTGTGTAAAATTGGGAAATCGGGAATGGGACAGTATGTCTCACTCCCAGTATCTCAAAAACAGCTCAAACGAGTTTCTTTAAATTTGCCATGTATCCCCACTCTATTAGATGTGCTTTCGAATGATGCAGTTGGGTAGTTCAAGAAAATAAATAGACGCCATGTATAAATAGCTCAATTTCAGGTCTCGAAAGTGCGTCCTTTAAAAACGGCTGTACGGATTTTTTTTTTTTTTTTTACTCACCATATTAACTTCACTTTAAATATATATTTGTATCTAATTATAGTTTTCCGGTCAATAATTGATAGTTTTGGTAAAAGATCGTATATCAAAAACGGCTCTAACGATTTTCTTGAAAATTGTTACATAAATCCATTTCATATATTCTTTCTCACGCATTACGTGGTTATAACAGGAAAAATTAACAATAATCCTGATTAGGTCAATTTTAGGTCTCGGAAATTAGTGTTTCAAAAACTAACACATTTTTTTTTTCTTTTTTAACTCGCTATGTAAACTCTGTTTTACATGTCTTTATATATAAGTACTAGCAGAGCCAGCCACGCGTTGCTGTGACTAAGTTATACGTTGAATTATATTGCAGTAAACTATTTAATACAGTCAAATTATTATTTACGAATAAAGACGAAAACTTTGTACCGATGTAAACACCCACAGGATTGAGATTTGAACGTCAGGTCAAAATTTGGAAGCGATTGATAAAAATTTTCGTAGAGTTGATATTAATCACAAATTAATTTTATTGTGGGGTCTTATAAAATTTAATGGAGAAGTGATATATATTATTTCTAATGCTACTTAGAATAGAAATGCTAAAATGACTAATATATAAATTAAATTACATTAAAATTCTATTAAAATAAAAGTATAAAAGAAGCAGGCGATTTTAAAAATCAATTTTTATGGATGAGTGAAATATAATAGATCTAAAGATATTTTGGATTAAAATTCTAAAAAGACTGATATGTAATTTAATTTTTATTAAAATTCTACTAAAACCAAAGTATAAAAGAAGCAGATGATTTTAAAATCAATTTTTATGGAGGAGTGAAATATAATATATGCTATTTTGGATAATTTTACTATAAAATGACCTCATCATTTTAAATATTTTAAAGATGGCAACAGCTGTAGTTATAAAAAGGAAAACAATATGGCTAAACCAGAAAAATAAGTAAATTTGATAAATATTTTAAAACTTTAAAATAGGACATCTTATGAAATATTGGACATTTGAAGTAAATGCATGTATCATTTTAAATTGAAAAAGATTTTGGAAAAGTTTAGTATATCTTAACGAAGTGATGAGAAGATTTTGAGTATGTTAAAATTTTAATAATAAATTCAAGTTAATAAAGATGGAAAACATTGAAGATTAAGATAAGAATTAAAAAAAAAAAAATACATTTTATATACCATGCTTTTAAATTTTATATTTTATAATATACTAATTAAAAGGAAAATGATAAATATTCTATAATAGTTTGAAGTCAAATTTGTTTTCAAATGTCTAAATAAAATATCTGATATAAGGTACTAATACGTTGCAGCGTAATAGATTTCATTTCTGTCGCCCTTAGCAAAAAAAAGTATATCGGCAAATTATCTGGCGAAAATATTTAATTCCTTTCAAAAACCATGGTTAATTTAACAGCTTATATTAAAAGAGTAATGAATAATATGAAACAATATTTCGTATAATACATACTACATGTCATTCATACGTACAATGAATAATACATATTACATTTCGTACAATACATACATCTGGCATGTATGTTTTCGTGTTCAAATAAGTTTCAAAATGATATATTACTTTTGAAATTATGCTAATTAGAAGCTGAGATAAAAAATGATATAAACACTATTATAAAACGATTTATGTCTGACTTTTTCGTGTTTTTCTCCGAAACTTGCGTAATTCCGGGCTAAATACAGTTAAAAACCCATAGTATGAAATGTTAAAGGAGTATCAGAATTCGAAACTCTTGAAAATATAAAAGAATAAAGGCGTTCTGGGTTTTCCGTTTTTTTCTCCGAAACAACCGTTCCTTTTCTACGTTTTTGCCCCTCCCCCCCCCCTTTCCGTCCCTTCTAATAATTTTACACTTGAAAATATCCGCAATCGATTTATCTTTCCTTAAAACCTAAAAATACCAATTTCAAACGCTGTAACTCTTTTTCTTTTGCTCCTTCGCCCCCCTCCCTCCCCCTCAAACCCTTAGTAATAATTCTACACTTTCAAAAATATTCAGAATCCAATTATCGGGCGTTAAAACGAAATATTAAAAAATTTCAATGGCATATCTCAATTTAAAATACTGCAAAATATAAAACAAAATTTAATCTAATTTTTTTGTTTATCCACATATTTTCATGAAAATTGAACAGTAGCTTTATAATATGTTGTCTAGGCCGAATATTAATTCGAATGTAACGTGAATGAAAATTTGAAAGAAAATTGAAAATTGCTATTTTTCCCCCCACTATAAAACACGTGACATCTTGATCGGTTACAATCATTTCCTTTTTCATGGCAGACGGTCGTCTGGCATTTGAAATAATGTTGCCACAAAAAATTCATACTTTAGTTAATTTTAAAAAATCTAATTGTTGTACCGATAAGCCGCTTGCACACTTAGATTCACAAAAAATGCCCCTTTCATTTGGTGTCGATATCGTTACGATCGGACAAATATTTCTAATTTATTTTCCACTTTTTCTGCTTTTAACTCCGTTAAAATATCTTTTTTTATGCAATGGCGGTGAATTCTCAGTCATTGAGATCGCATTTAGATTAGACATGAGTGGATATTTTAATTAATATCTCCACAACTAATTAAAATTTTTAAATTCTGTTTTCAGGAGCCCCTTGGGAAATCTCCTGTATGTCAATTTTTGTACTTCTGCGTTCAATAGGGGCTGAACGTATAAAAGAACAGACAGACAGACAAACCTTTTCTTTTATTATTATAGATATATGGTAGAACTACTTTAGCACTTTATCAATGTGTATAAAATATTTAAAATGATTATGACGTCAATTTTCGTCAGATGCATAATTTAACATTTTATAATTTTTTAACGTTCACGTTTGATTAAAAGTATTTATTTTTATGTCAACAGAAAATGAACTCGTTTTTTTTTTTTTTTTTTTTTTGCAACAATTAAACTTATGGAACTCACAGATATTTTGGAGCAACTGTAACAAAGGGTCATGATTAACAAATAATTATAATAAAGAAAATATTGTGACAATTAATTGAGATAAAAACTATCCTACCTCTCAAGTTGGACCAAACTGCACACAGTGTGCAAAATTTCATTAAAATCGGTTCCTTAGTTTAGGAGTTTATCGCGGACAAACATCGTGACACGAAATTTATATATATGCATACAGATATCAGCTTTCTCTTATAGGAAATTTGCTAGATGTCTACTTCGTTAGGTCAATTGTATGTGTTCTGATTGCATTGTTTCTAAAAAATGCATATAATACATATAATAAGGGTAATGGAAGTTGTGTGGTTGTTTCACACTAGATTTTTTTTTTTTTTTTTTTTTTAATTTCATATCTAATTGTAGAAATTACTATTTTTTAATCCATTGTAATTTACAATAGTAGAAAAGCCAAGGAATATGTAACTCGTGGGTACTCCGCTTGCAGATAATCCTGAGTTTTCTGTATTACTCTTTTTTTTTTTTTTTTTTTCAATACTTTTAAAAGAAACAACCTGATTGCTGCAAGTTGTTAGTTTTCTAAATGTAGTCATTAAAAACTAAATAAGTAACAAATACAGGAGAAGAGTAAAATAAAAATTATATTTAACATTAGGCAATGGAAAAATGCAAATACAAAATACAAAATATTTTATAGTTTTTATTACTTACTAGTTCGACTTCGCCTATCTACTGCTCGATATTTTCACATAAACTTATTTTTTTATTTTAATACTCCTTTCCTGCTTGACTCTATAGCAAATTCAAATCATTGGTTTACATGCTATTTTTAAAATAACGGCAACACCTATTGGATTTTAATTCCTATAAAATACGTTTTATAATACAAAAAGCTAAAAGATATTTTTTTTTTTCATTTTATTATTTTTAATATTTTTAAATTACTTAACACTTGTTATAAATACTGTAGCTATTTTTTAGGTTTTCCTCTAATTTAGTTTCATGTTTTTAACTAATCTCGATGGATTATCGTGGGGGACAAGAAAGAAAACCGCGAAATCACCAAATGGTGGGTTTTGCAATGTATTATGTCTTTCCTTCTTTCCTTTTACATTATCTTACCATTTTTTTTTTTCGAATAAAATTCATTTTTCGGAAATTATTGCTGCAATTTTGACGTCTTTTTTTCTGTTAAATCATTCTTTTCTTCTCTATTGTTTTATTCATTCCTTCAAACCAAGGAAAAAATGTTTACTTTATATCAATACATTACTGTAGCTATGACGTAGTTGTACATTATTGTAACTATGACGCAAGCGCTATCCCGCCCCCACCCCCAACACACAGGAAACTTGCACTTAAAATTACATGAAAAATTACTACACGTTTAAAAAATGTTAATTATTACAAGTAATGCTCTCTATAATAAAACACATTAAAATCAAAAGAATATTTGAAAGTCTTTTAAACTCTCCAACGTATATGGATTGGCCGAAATTTAATTAAAACAGTTGTTTTTATTCATATCATTTTGTACAAAAATAAGTTAGGGTGTCAGTACATATTTATTCAGATATTTTAATTAAAATAATAATAATAAAAAAAAATGTTTGTCTTTTCATTAATACCTACTGACATTAAATGCAATGAAACAAACAAACAAAAAAAAAAGCAATAAGTATTTTATTTCATGTCTAGAAGCATGAATTCGAAAATATTTTACATATATGCTCATATTAAAAAAAAGAAATTCTGTAAAAAAAAAAGGCATAAAAAAAAGGGGGGGGGGAGTCATTTGTTCTAGAAACGGAAATTTGGCTGTTTTTAAAAGATTATGTTTTGAAATCGAATATTTACATTGAAGAAAAAAAAAATGTTAAATATTTTTGTTGCACAATTACACGCTATATTTAACTTACTGAAATTTCTAAATTTTTTTAATAAAAAAAAAAAAAAAAAAAAAAAAAAAATCATAAAAAAGTGGAAAATAAGTTATTTCTTTTTGGAAAAGAGAAGAAAAAAAATCTCGCTTTTAATAAAGAAGTATGTGAATTGTCTATATTAAAGATAAAACAAATAAAAAGAGTCCTTTACTGTCTGAAATAAATATTTATCTAAGCAAAAGGCTACGAAAAAAATGTAGTTTTAAGCTGTTACATAAAGAAATGGTTATATATGATTTTTAAAATACAATGATTTGTAAATAGTTTATAAAATAATTTTAAATAAAATACAAATATTATATTAGTTTGCTTTAAATTATATAGAAAACAAGATTTTTGAAATTAATATTTTCGACGAAAATTATAAAAACACATTTGTTAAATTAATTTTGAAAAAACTGGTTTTAACACAAACTTCTTTTCTTTTTCTTTTATTTCAGTTATACTTCGTGAAAAACGGTCTTACTATATTTATTGGGTTGTTCGATAAATAATGTCGTTTTTTAAAACCTTCGCTTCTAAAAACCAAGTGTTCTTCGAACGTGGAATTTTTCAACTTACCGTAAGATGGCAAAAGGTCATCCAACAAAATGGTCAATATATCATTGATTAATGTTTGTTGTTGATATAAATAAATTCACTTTGAAAAACATAAGAAAAAAACGACATTATTTATCGAACAACCCAATATATTCAAATCATTATTTGCATTGAATTTTTTTTTTTTTTTTTTTTTTTTCTAATTTATAAAAATGGGAGTTAAAAAATTTAACATTTCATTTTAATTTATTCATGTTTATCCAATAACAAATGTTTATAAAATAGAAAATAGAAATAACTTTTAACAAATCCAAGCAGTAAAAAGAGATATATACTCATATTTAAAATAAATATTTTTGAACTCTATAAAATAATTAATGTTCCTAGAATCAAACTACATTAACTATTAAAAAGAAAGAAAGAAATAAAAAGTATCTTATCTTTTTCAAACAAATATTTACATTGTAAAACGAACGATAATTAAAATAAATCATAGTTTATTGTACACGTTATATCTGTACAGATAAGTATAAAGGATTTAAGTCCATATTCTTGAGTTTTCAGGAGACGAAAAATAAAGTTAAACTAATTAAAAACAAATCAGAAGAATCGATTAGGGAAAAGGGATTATGTTGATTTATACCCTTTATACCATTCAGTGATAGCCAACCTTCATTTAAAAACAGGAAAAAGCTGAATTAAATACTTTATACCATACATGAACGGTAAATTTCTGATTTGAACCTTTCCTTACCAATCGATTTTCTCAAAGACTAAATGACATAGACCTAAATACTTTATACCAATCGATTGAGAATTTTTTTCTGTGTCTGACTATGTACTTAATTCAAAATCGACATTTTTGGACTTAAAATCCTTTATGTTACATTTAACTATTTATGTTATTAAATATATTATTATTATGTTATTAAATAAATTATATTTTATTTATTAAATATATTATTATTAATTTTTATTATTTATGTTATTATAATTTAACCATTTATGTTACATTTAAATATGTTACATTTAACTTAGTGAGTTTTCTCAAAACATACTGTTTACAAATATATATATTACCTATAAATAAAATGATATATGGATATTAGAACAAACAAACAGTGTGTTGGTTCTTGTAACATACATGTAAAAGTTAGATTAATAAACATACAGCCAAAAAAAAAAAAAAAAAAAAAATCGACAGACATATTGATCATAAATGAATAATGATTATATAATTACTCACATTTTTTGCTTGAAGTGAAGCAACCATAATTTACAAGTTTTTAAAAACAAAACTTGTTCTTATTCCTTTTAGAGTAGATGCAATTTAAAAATAAATTGTTTGACATGATTTCAAATAATTTCTGGTAACAGATTCAAATAAATTAATCATTCTGTCAAGTTCTCGTCTACTTAATGATAAAAATGTAATTATCAACTTTTCACACTCTATTAAATTTTTATATCTTCTTTCGCATTTGAAAAAATGATCGTACATGTTAAAGGACAGTAACTATGTAATGTAGTGAATTCATAATGTTATCTTAAATGAACTGTCATCATAAATAGCAATTAAATCGATTTTTAGAGACTGTGAACTAATATAAATCAATAGATAAGGTAATTTTTAGAATACAATGACATATATATATATATATATATATATTTTTTTTTTAACTATATTTCTCATATATATCTATTGTTTTTTTTTTCTATTTTATCTTTTCCAGTCTTGTAATTTCATTAGTTATTATGCAGTTTTTAACCAAGCAACTCGCGTTTACACACATAAAATGGAATACTCAATTGGTAAATCAAATCAAAGAAACCAATTAGATTTCTTAATCTGAAACAAAATATACAATTTCAGATGGTCAATTTTTTTTTTAAATATTTATTATATATATATTTCTGTAGAATAAATCTTTATTTAAATATGGAAATAAACGTGATAGGAGCTATAAAATGAAAAATGAAACCGTGCTGTTCTGTGCCTCAACTACAGCGTCTAGAATAAACAGTGGGGAAAGCGGCGAATAAAATTTTACTAAAAAAATTCAGCCTGTCACCAGATGTCATTGTAATCGAAGCTAGTGTCACGACAACAAAACCGAGACTCCCTATTGGTTAATTATATGCTTAGATCACGTGATTAAACTGACGAAACTGGGAAAAGCCAATCAGGTCTTCGATTTGAGCAATAGCTTCGATCACAGCAACATCTGGGTAAGCTTAATTTTTGTAGCATCATTTTAACATCACGGTTATAGGCGATTGCCACACTGTTTATTCTAGACGCTGTAACTATAGTGAAGCCACCTTTCTCAAAATTAGTGCATGTTTTCGGATCTTCAGAATCAACATACTGTGGAGAAGGCAAGTACCGGGGTTGATGGTTGATTGTTGGGTTTTACGTCGCACTAGTGCTGAGCAGATGGGCAATTGGCGACGGTCTGGGACACACCCCTAGAGGTGGTCCGGAGACATGCCATCACAATTCTGATCCTCCACGGAAGGGATGACTCTCCCGCTTCGGTGACTTCTAAGGCAAGTACCGGGAAAGAGACAGCTAAAGATCCAACACCCGAGAATGTTTAGACCTCAATTTGTGATGTGGCTTGCTTTAGGTATAGCTCGAAATACTCTATGTTCCATTATAGAAGAGAGGACTGCTTTTTCATTAGCACAAATTTTTTTCAGGAGTGCAATCAAGCTCTCTACGTGAAATCTTTAGGGACTGTTGAGGCTTTGTAGGTCTTCTTAACTTCCTCGATCTCAAAAATTTTAATTCATCAGAAGAATAAACTAACGTTTTGAAAAAAACATTTAGAGACTTGTTATTAATAGAATGCTCTGCCAATTCTAACAGAGTATAAATAATTATCAAGTGGCTTGGAGTAAGTGTTTTCCACACGTTGGGATCCTTTGTGAACATTAACAATTAAGTTCATAAATGCATTCTTCTATTTGGAACAAGAGGGTAGACAATTTTTCAAACATCCGAAAAGCTCTTAATACTTTTTACCATTATCCAAGAAGCAGTAGCATACCAAGGGTGAGGGGGAGAGGGCGGTCCGCCCGTGGCCTCAAGCCATGAGGGGGCCGCCGGAAAAACTTAACCTTTAAGTATATATATTTGGTGAAGTTGGCATGTCATTATTTTAACCTGAAAAATATGCTGCAGTTCTTTAAGCCGTGGGTTCTTGTGTAAAGATTTTTAATGTAAAAATGTGACCATAGAGCGACAACTCAAAAAAAAAAATCATTTATGTAAAGCCTAAAGCAGCACAAGTGACACCAATGTCCTTGGCCTTGCTGGGTGTTTGGCTTTTGAATTAATCTTAAAACATATTTCAGTGTCTTTTTATAGTAATAAATTTAAGTGAAGAAGCACGAGGGGAGGGGGCACTAAATAGTAGGGGCTCCAATTAGGGGCCCCCAGTGACGTTTTCACTCTAGGCCTTGAGAGTTGTAGGTCCACCACTGTCGAGAAGATATCTATTGGACATCAACAGAGACCTATAAAACGCCGCAATCCTGCTAGGAAAGTATCGTTAAATAAACTAGACAACAGCCACTGTCATGGCTATGAGTAAGGCAATATAAAATTTAATAGTAGTAAACTTTCCTTTGTTGTAGCATTTCGTTTTGATGGAGCAGCGAAATCGATTTTAACTTTCGAAAATGCACGGATACGAATAATTGTATCTAAAAGTATATATTCAATTTTTTTACACTAGGAGCTTATCTGCAAAGCGGGAGTATAAAATGCCTTGTCATAGAGTTACGTTAAGTATGGATCTTCTGTGAGGGATGCAGAGTTTTTGCCGGATCAATATGTACACTAAGTGTGGATTAGGATGGGCATTTAGTTCTTGGTAATATTTTATAATTAATGATGTATCGTATGTGATTTAGGAAGGTGTTTTGGATGACTTTAACTAAGTTCTTGTATTGATTACACAGCGCATAAAAAAAAAAAAAAAAAAAAAAAAAAAAAAACAGAGCTCTGATACCATTCTTGCTTATTCTTATGTAAAATAGTACCCTGAATCCAAATATGACTCCCATTTTGCCCAGTCACTCACCGTTTTCTAGAAATACATCCCACTCCCTCAATTTTTATCACTTTTCGGTAATTTTATGGCATGAATTTGATTTAGAGAATGAAAAATAATTAATTTAACACCTAAAATTTAAAACATATATAATTTTCAATAACTAATATTAATAATAGATTTAAAAAATATAAGAAATGTAATACATAATTTCAGTGGCAAATCCCCCCTAAATTTTCCCCTTGCTGCAAACGTTCATGTTTTAGTATTTTACAATTCTGTAGCCCATTAGAAGATATTTAAGAGTTAAAATAATCCTCCCCCCTTCTAGAAATCAGACTTATAGCCATAAAATCACCGAAAAAAGATAAAAAAAAAAGGGGCCGTCCCTTAAAAAGGTGGGTTATAGGGCAAAATGGACGTCATAATCAGGAAGACATTTTACACAAGAATTTGCAAAATAGGTGTTGGTGCCAATTTCCATGCCGAGCAGTGTTATTTATGTAGGCAACATCAAATACGAAGCATGTTACATTCAATCACAAAAGGATTTAAGGAAATTAGTTTATTGAGGAATTTAAGGTTTTGCTTTAATTTTACAAGGTTATTTGTTCAGAAAGCTCTAAGATCTGAAAAACGTTTCATTTATATTACTGAATTTTGTTGTTCAAGGACCTTTAAAGACCATAATATTTTGAATTAGTTTTACACATTATAAATAAATATGAACATCCTGTCCACTATTCGCAAAAGCTTCTTTTTTTTCCAATGGCACAGCACTTTTTTGCGACTTATCATAGGCCGGGGGGGGGGGGTCGCAGAAATTTATGACTATTTTTGAAGGAGCACCCAATTGCCGGTCATAGCTACTCCTAATTATACATAGAATATGAGTTCTAGTTGTTCCCTGACTATAAAACTATTTTGGACACCTCTCCCAACTGTAGCTCAAGAAATGATGCTCAGAATTTAATTTAAATTTATATCTAGTTGCATTGTAACATGAATTATTGTCCATAGAATTTTGACGCAAATGATCTAAAAGATGCTACAATGTGATCACTTCCCTTAAAAAGAAAACTATATCTCAGCTTCTGTACTGCATAATTGAATAAAACCTAATATATAAGAAGGTAATTATGAAAAATTATGATAATTTAATTTAGTTACATATCCGTCGATAGGTGCAGCTGCTCTTTTGTATTTTTTCTCGTGAACTAGATGACTATAACTTAGATTCTCTATGCGTATAATCACACAAAACTTGACATGTAAGAAGGCCCTTAATACAAAATATGAAGACTTAATTTTCTGAATTCATGTCTACAGGTGACACTATTATGCTGCTTTTTACCTCGTGAACTGAAACACTAATTCTGAACTTCTAAGGCATATAAATGCATCAAACTTGATCTGTTAGATAACCATTGTGATGACATTTTTGAAATATTATTTTCCGACTGAGTGAAAATAATGCCTGGACCGGGAGTCGAACTCCGGATCTTTGACTTACAAGGTCAAGGCTCTACCAATTGAGCTATCCAGGCTGACAACCGATACACATTACTCACTCAGACAATCTTTTAGGCAGAAACAATCTGGTCTATCATTTAGATAGCTCAACAGAAATAAGCCGCAAGTAATGGAAAACACCGTTAAACAATGGGAGAAAGAAATACAATTTTTATTAAAATCACACAATCAACTGTGGAAGAAAATCATATTTTTGAAATTTTATTTTTCCGACTGAGTGAAAATAATGCCTGGACCGGGAGTCGAACTCCGGATCTTTGACTTACAAGGTCAAGGCTCTACCAATTGAGCTATCCAGGCTGACAAACGATCCACATTACTCACTCAGACAATCTTTTAGGCAGAAACAATCTGGTCTATCATTTAGATAGCTCAACAGAAATAAGCCGCAGGTAATGGAAAACACCATTAAACAATGGGAGAAAGAAATACAATTTTTATTAAAATCACACAATCAACTGTGGAAGAAAATCATATTTTTGAAATTTTATTTTTCCGACTGAGTGAAAATAATGCCTGGACCGGGAGTCGAACTCCGGATCCTTGACTTACAAGGCCAAGGCTCTACCAATTGAGCTATCCAGGCTGACAACCGATCCACATTACTCACTCAGACAACCTTTTAGGCAGAAACAATCTGGTCTATCAAAATAAGCCGCAGGTAATGGAAAACACCATTAAACAATGTGATGACGATTGCAAATATAATTTAGTGTAAAACGACCGATAGAATGCGCTGCTGTTACTCTATCATCGATTTTCCAGATGACTACATTTTAAAATGCTTTGAGGAAAATCGCACCAAACCTTATATCTAAAATCTTTAATGTTAGCAGCTATAAATAAATTTTTGTGCATGTTCCAGTGTATGTGGGGTTATTTTATAGAATAATATAGAAGGATATTTTGTGTTGGCCACACCGTACTAATTTGTTACGGGAAGCCAGAAAAGCGGGACTAGAATTTTATAAGAGAAAGTGACACTATCGATTTATAAGATTATAATTCAATTCTAACTCGTATAATGAAGAAGTATTAAAAACACTTCTTCAGAAAATTTAAAAGTTCAGTAAAGAAAAATTGCGCTTATCTAAATATTTATGAAATATTTTTCCACATGAATACCTTCTGCTTGGAATTTCTAACAACAGAATTTAAAACTTATTTGGAATAACTTCTCGCTTCATAAACTTATTTTGTATGAAGTTTTTTAAATGAAATCCTTTTAGAATTTAATGTTATTGTTCATAAGATATTTAATATTTTCATTTAGACTGAATAAAATAACGTAAGTCAGGCATATCATTAATTAATTTTTCACGATTATTTAGGAGAAATTTTATCAAAGGGTAAAATTTTTGTTTCCACAAATTACATTCGTTTCTGTGTTATTTTAGCAATTCCGTATAATTATGTTTATATATATTTGTGTATTATTTTAAATAAGTATCAATGAATAAACATGATAATCTAAGTAAGTGAGAGTATGCTGGTATCGTAATGATTTTAAAATCTGTTAGGCTTCTCTCACTTTACTATAAATAATTTCAAGATAAAAAGAACTTTTTATATACCATGTTTTTGAATTTTCTGTTGAATCATATAAACGTTACCGAAGGCAGCGGGGACCCGGAATAATTGGCTAAAAGTATTTTAAAAATTCATTGTCACCGTCAGACAAATTCATTGTCTGACCTGAACTGTTCTCAAAGTTTCAAATGTCTACCTATTAGGGAAGTTATATGATTGTTGAATCATATAAACGCTACTGAAAGCAGCGAGGATCCGAAAGAATTGACTAAAAGTATTTAAAAAACGCATTGTCATCGTGTTCTGATCTTTTCTAAAAGTTTCAAATTTCTAATTAGTCGGGAAGTTATATGATTGTTGAATCATATGAACACTACCGAAATCAGCGGGAACCGGAAACAAATGGCTAAAAGTAAAAAAAAAAACACAATTGTTATCGTGTTTGGAGCTATTCTAAAAGTTTCAAATGTCTAGCTAGTTGAGAGGTTAGTTAAAAGAAGTTTCTGTTGAATCATATAAACGCTACTGAAGGCAGAAGAGACAAGAAACAGTTGGTTAAAAGTATTAAAAAAATTCATTGCCACCGCGTTCTCACCTATTCTGAAAGTTTTGAATGTCTAGCTAGTCGGGAAGTTAGTTAAAATTCGATTGCAAGATTTGTACTGGACAAACAAACAAGACTCGAAGTTAAAACAAACATGATAAATGAAAGTTTTTTTCCTGCTTACAAATGTTTTGTTATATTATATTAATGTTTATAAATTTATTTATCAGAGAAAAAAAAAAAAAAAAAAAAAAAAAACTTGTTTGTCACGCTTATTTATTCAAGTTATCACGCCTATTCATTACCATCTATTTAAAATAATATAATTTTTGTATAATTTTTGGGGCTGCCTATAGCGCCTATTTTATACAAATACATTTTGATCATTATGTTAAATATGATCAAACATTATTAAATCATTATGATCATTATATCATTATCATATATGATCATTATATCATGATTATTATATCATTACATCATTATGATCAAACATGATAGATACTGCATTATTTACAATTTTAATTATGAAAGTAATCTATATATACAGACAATTTAGTTTTTATTCTGACATTTTCTTTTTAAATCGAAATCCTTATTATAATTGTCACTTAGTCTGTTATTTATTTGATATAAAGTTAAATAGCAGCTTTAGCAAATTACTAATCCAAGATATACCATATATATAAGGAAATTGACATTCTTAACTATTCCTTTTTAGAATACTAAAGCAAAAGTTTGTTGTCCACAATTTTATTTTTAATCTTATGTTGGAATAAACTTTATTTTAGCACTTTAAAAACTGTAGAGTGAAAACAACATTACAGTTTTGCCTTTTCAAAGGAGGTCAGAGTGTTAAGACCTACTCTAAAAGTAAAAAAAAAAAAAAAAAAAATATTGCATACAAAATTAAATTAGCCGCATATACACAAAACACCCAGTTTCAATATTTAATATTATAAAAATATTTAAATTTCATTTAAGTGATTTTTGACACTTTTCTTATTTAAATATAAAACAAAAATTGTACGACTACAAAAACTTTCTTTTTTTTATTTAATTTCTTTTAAAAAACAATTAAATTTACTTTATTAGAAAAATGAAACAAAAAAATTGCTGATATTCTCTTAAGTTCTTTTTACATGACTTCTTCGGAAAGTTTAAAGTCTTGTAAGTTTCTGAAAGGAAAGTAATTTCTTTCAAAATCATGAAATAAAATAGAAGAAAATACAAAAAAAAGATTTGTCAAGCTTTTCTCTAAACTTTTCTTTAAGTGAAAGTTTTAACAAATTTTAGAAACAACTCTTTTTGTGGATTACTTTTTTTTTGAAACTTTAAACTTTTATATTAAATATAACTTGTATATATTTAGAAAAAGAAAATTTCTTCCTACAAGTTTATAGAGAAACCTTTACATCTATATTTTCAACTCTGAACATATCAGTAAAAATTGTTTTACCACGCCTCAATATTGCTTTACTTTTTTAAATAAACAGAAAATAAGGTCCCTATTAAAAGCTTTTAAAGTGTAAAAGCTGTTTTAGAAAAAATAAAATAAAGACAATGTAAATTACGTAGTCCTGAAAAAAAAAAAAAAAAAAAAAAAAAAAAAAAATAGCAGCATGACATATATATATATATATATATATATATATATTTTTTTTTTTTTTTTTTCTAGCTACTGATTCCAAATATGTTTTCAATTTCTAAATATGAACTGCAGTCTTTTTTTTTATTATTTGTTTAAATAGGGGTTTGCAATAAAAATAATTAATTTCATCAAATTTATTGAAATATATCCGTTCCCATGATTAAACTCCTTCTTGATCCATTTAACATTATTCATCCATAGCCTCCTAAACTAGATGACTTCCGCGTAGCTCGGAAACTTGGCGACAGTTGAAGCGGTAGACAGTGCCATCTGGAACAGATAGTGCGACTTTTTTATTCAACAGCCACCAAAAGTTTTTTAAAGTGTGATTTGATATATATAAAAGGAGAATAGAATCGAAGAAACGTCGATTGTATATATCACATATCACTCTTTAAAATTATTCGTGACAGTTGAATAAAAAAGTCGCGCAATCTGTACCAGGTGACACTGTCTACCGCTTGAACTGTTGCCAAGTTTCCGAGACAAGCGGAAGGCATCTAGTTCAGGAGGCTATGATTCCGCATTCTCTCCTGACATATTTCGTCTGTTTTTTTTTTTTTTTTTCTTTTACTTCTTCAGCTACCTATCTGGTCCATCGTATTTTCCATGTTGTATGATTTTTTTGATCCACTTTATATATATATATATATTTATATATTTATTTTTTACGTAAGAAATAATGTTTTTATAACCAACAAAAACATACCATATCTCATGTTTTCATGCAAAATTAAAGTAAAAAAAAAAAGGTTCTCTAAAGTATTTTAATGTTATAGAACTTTATTAGCGTATTTTTGTTTTTGGTTTAAGAAAGTAAAAATTTATAAAAAACAAGAGAAGGGAGTTTGGCATGTGTTATGAGAAACAGAAAAAATAGATTAAAGTATATATGTATATATATATATGAGTAATTCTCTGAAAAGTGGACATTTCATGTCCCAGTATTCTTGAGGGCATATTTTTAAAAGCACAAAAACAAAAAGCAGTCCGAACTATCAATATTAATTGGTGGTTTTGCATATTACTGTCATTCTTTGGTTATTGGAATTCAAATATAATTTAAAAATATTTTTTAAAATGCAAAATATCATTCCCTCATTGTGCCCCCATTCCCACATGTTAGTAAATAAAATGGTTTCTGTGGTATTAAAGCATCTATATTTAGATTATTTGAAGTGAAAATTTATTCAAAATACTTTAATAAATATTTATCCATTATACTACATTTATATATTATGCAATAAAAGAAATTAGAAAACTTATTTATGTTGTCCCTGGTAATAGATATCATTACCTCATCAAACTGTATTTATACCCATACTTACTCCATTAATGGCAGCACGCACTTTGTATAAGTCAAACTTAATTTATATAGAAGTAAAGTAAAAAAAACTTTTTGTGTTCTGCTGGAAGCATTTTACAATGAATAGCATATGGCCCTCAAATGTCAGATTGAAATACAGTATTTTTATTATATGCCTTTCTGTCACTCATTTTAAAGTTAAATAAAAGAAATCAAATTTGCTTTTTTATGCTATTATATTAATAAAAATATGTTTTAATAAACATTTCGTGTTTGAAAATATATCTAAACTTAATAATATTTTTATAAAGTAGTTTCTAGAAGAATTTTGTCATTCCCTCATTTTTCTAATTAATAAAAATAATTACTATTTCAAAAATTATCAGATACAGCTTGGTTAATATTATTCTTATTAACGTGTATATGCACAAAAAAAAAAAAAAAAAAAAAAAAAAAAAAATGGAGCAATTTTATTTGATCTAACTTTTTTTTTTTTTTTTTTTTTTTTTAAGCCAACTTTTCAGAGAATGACCCATATATATTGTTTATCCGTATACCTGCATAACAAGAAAATTAAAACCGAATGCCCAGAATTAAACCATGTATGAAATTAGTGCATCCTTGTCAAACTCAAGTTAGTTTATAAATATTGCAGATTTTTAAATAAAATTCATAAAAATTATAAAAAATTCCATGTATAAAGCGCAATTCGGATAGTTCCTAAATGCATTCGGCAATCGAATTGTATCCCTAATAATATTAAATGGGGAACTTGTAATAAATAATACTTTCTGATAAATGTTTAACAAAAGAATTTTTCGTTTCATTCTTACAGATTCACTTTGGAACAATTTTTTTAAATAGATCCTAAAATACCACTTTTAAGAAAATAGCAAAATATGATGCATTATATCGCTGCGACATGGATTTGGTAATCCAAAGTATAATAAACAAGATTTTGCATTAAGATTTAATTATAGTCGAGGTTTTATCTAATTTTGTGCAATTATTCATAAAGCTCACAAAAGTGGAGCTGCATAAGCAATCACAAAGACAATCAAGGGGTACAAAGTAGAATTAACTCTCAGTGGGGCACACTTTACAACTGGTTTAATAGCTAAGTGGTTGGATGGATGGGTTTTACGTCGCACTGGTGCTGCGGAATAGGCGATTGGCAACGGTCTGGGACTCACCCCTAGAGGTTGTGCGGAGACATGTCCTCAGAATTTTGATCCACCACGAATGGGATGGCTCCCCCGTTTCACTGACCCCCAGAGGAATAATTTTTGGTTGGAAAATGGAAGACATTGCGGCCACGACAGATTTTACGTGCACCAGCCACCATTAGCGCACACGACGGTCTTTGGCCGGCTCGATTACTGAATCCGGAATCTTCCAATTGCGTTCTACCTAATAGACTACCGCGGCCTACGCTAAGTGGTCTAGGTTTTTCGGCATGTTCTAAAACTGCCCTCTTTGTGATTTGGTAGAACCAATGAACTGAGCCCATCTTCATCGTTGCTTGGCACTTCAAAAGCAATTTCTAGATAAAGAGATCTTGACATGGTGGAGAGATCGAAGAGTTCTATCAACTTTGTTGCATTCCGTTATTCTAATTTTCTCTTTTCTGTACTTTTCTCTGCTTTCTTTTTTTTTTTTTTCTTTTTTTGTGTGTGTTGCTTTCCGTTTGGAATTAAGGGCCGCGGTAGCCCAGTCGTTAGAGCCCAGTCGTCGGCCTCGTAATTTGAAGATTGCGGGTTCGGTACTCGAGCCGGCCAAAGACCGTCGTGTACACTAATGGTGGCTGGTGCACGTAAAATCTGTCGTGGCCGCAATGTCTTCCATGTTCTCATCAAATATTATACCTCTGGGGGTCACCGAAGCGGGAGAGCCATTCCTTCCGTGGTGGATCAAAATTGTGAGGACATGTCTCCGCACAACCTCTAGAGGGTTGTGCGGAGATTATTTTCTCCAATTAAATCAATTGTTTTCCGAAAAAAAAGTAAATTAGATTCAAAATATCCGAAAAAGTACAATTCCGCAAAAAAAAATCAAGTCAAATTCTTTAATGCATTTATATTAAGTTAAAAAAAAAAAAGAAAAATGATTCTAAAATATAATTTAAACTATCATCAAAAGGTGATTTTCAAATTTATCTTGAAATCTCAATTCAAACTTTAATGTTTTTTTTTTTCTTCTTTTTTTTTTCTTTTTTTAATTCATGAATTGACTGTCTGAAAATCTTTAGGCATAAAAAACAGACTTTTTAATATCTTTGAAGAAACTGTGGCTAGAAAATTCAAAAACGTCTAAATCAACTAAAAATCAGAATTCGAAGTATTCATGCATCCAATATTACATTGTATGTTATATAAAAGAAGAAGAAAATTAATTTTCGTAAATGTATAGTTGAAATAGGTATAAAAATAAAGTTATCATTATACAATTTAAGAAAATTTAGCTTATTAAATATTTTTTTTAAGTTTGTCTCGCATCTGAATTCAAATATCTATACATGGATTTTCATTTTTTTTTAAATAGAAATGAAAAAAAAAGAAAGAAATTATTTTCAAAACGAAACTTTGTGATACTTAAAATCTTTCGACTTCTTTCAATTTAATTGGGAAAACTAGCAGACTTCGGCCGCTTAGCTGGGTACTATACTTAAAGGATTTCTTTTTAATTGAATAATTAAAACGTTTAAATAAATATATTTCGATTGACAACTATTTTCTTCACAGTTTTAGCATGGGATCTCTTTGGCAATATCAAACATTTTTTGAACTTCTCGAATCTGTGCAACAAAAATTTATTAAAACGAATATTCTCCAAAACAGTCAAACAGAAATGTTAATTCTTTGAATATTCTGGAAACAGTTGAAGCTGTTACTCGTACAGTAAAAGTCACGACTCAATGAATGGTCGAATCAGAGATCGCACTTAAGTCGTTTTCGCAGCAATTACTATAAGGCACGTATGTATTCTTCACGCTTATGAAAAAAAAAAAAAAAAAAAAAAAAAAAAATCACTGGGCATCCCTACATCGCTGTGCATGAATCTCAGAACACACTAAACTCGGTTCCGCGGCAATCACTAGCACGCATTTCAAAACCAAAAAACATCACTAGACACCCCTTCTTCGCTGTGCATGAATCTCAGAACACACGGAACTCGGTTCCATGGCAATCACTATCACGCATTTTAAAACCAAAAATAAATCAATGGACATCCCTACATCGCTTTGCATGAATCTCAGAACACATGAAACTAGATTCCGCGGCAATCACTATCACGCATGTTAAAACCAAAAAAAACATCACTGGACACCCCTACCTCGCTGATCATGAATCTGAAAACGCACAAAACTCGGTTACGCGGCAATCCCTATTACGCAGGTTAAAAAAAAAAAAAAAAAAATCACTGGACACCCCTACCTTGCTGAGCACGAGTCTGAAAACGCACAAAACTCGGTTCCGCGGCAATCACTATTACACAGGTTAAAAAAAAAAAAAAAAAAAAAAAAAATCACTGGACACCCCTACCTCGCTTTACATGAATCTGAAAACGCACCTAACTCGGTTCCGCAGCAATCACTATCACGCATGTTAAAACCAAAGAAACATAACTGGACACCCCTACCACGTTGTGCAAGAATCTGAAAACGCACGAAACTCGTTTTCGCAGCAATCACTGTCAAGCATGTTTAAACCTAAGAAACATCACTGGACACCCCTACCTCAAATCAATGAAAATCAAATAAACCAATCAAATATCTCGTAATTTCTCATAACGTAGCTCTAGTTCAACGTAAAATACACTCAAATCAATGAAAATCAAATAAACCAATTAAATCTTTCGTAATTCCTCACAACGTAGCTCTAGTTCAACGTAAAATACACTCAAATCAATGAAAATTATATTCGTAATTCCCCATAACGTAGCTCTAGTTCAACGTAAAATGCACTCAATTCAGTGAAA
The DNA here is from genome assembly GCA_963930645.1 of Salticus scenicus. Lineage (NCBI taxonomy): Eukaryota > Metazoa > Arthropoda > Arachnida > Araneae > Salticidae > Salticus > Salticus scenicus. The sequence goes on from OZ005660.1 coordinate 78,547,734, forward strand.
GTCAAATAAACCAATTAAATCTTTTGTAATTCTTCAAAACGTAGCTCTAGTTCAACGTAAAATACACTCAAATCAATGAAAATCCAATTCGTAATTCCTCATAACGTAGCTCTAGTTCAATGTAAAATACACTCAAATCAATGAAAATGAAACAAACCAATCAAATTTTTCGTAATTCCTCAAAACGTAGCTATAGTTCAATGAAAAATACACTCCATTCAATGAAAATCAAATAAACCAGTCAAATCTCTCGTAATTCCTCATAACGTAGCTGTAGTTCAACGTAAAATACACTCAAATCAATGAAAATCAAACAAACCAATCAAATGTCTCATAATGTCTCCTAACGTAGCTGTAGTTCAATGTAAAATACACTCAAATCAATGAAAATCAAAGAAACCAATCAAATTTCTCCTAAGATTCTCCGTTCTGCGTCATTATAAAAATGGGAAGTTTTGTTTTCACATTTTTTTTGATTACACGAAAACTAAGCAAAAATTCGAAAATTTGACTTCGATGTGCACAATGACCCTTCGGAGGGCACCTTTGTGTTAAATCACGTGACTATCCGAGCTACCGTTTTCGAGAACAGTGAAATATACTTATATATGTACAAATATTGATCACTTAATAGTATAATGTTAAAGGTATTGACAGTTAAAAAATAACTATATATATATATATATATATATATATATATATATATATATATAAGGCTGAAAATAAAAAACTGTCATTTCTCCTGTCAAGCTTTAGGGCGCATTCGAAAGTATTTCCTGAGTTGGGAAATGACGTCACGCGGTAAGTTCGGGAAATTAGAACTACCATATAGGAGCCATGTTTGTTTATATATTTGTTTCCCGGGAAGATGAGATGTGTACGGAAGTAGTTATATCTCGGTCATTTTTCGTAAGGCTCCTATATGGTAGTTCTAATTTCCCGAACTTCCCGCTTGATGTCATTTCCCAACTCGGGAAGTGACCAGGAAATACTTTCGAATGCGCCCTTAGTATAAATTTTTCGTTATATTCCAGTTGTGTTCCTCTTAGAGAAGGATTAAAAAGGATTATTTATGGAAAGCTTGTGATCACATTTTAGACATTTTTTGGGGGGAAATTTTAAACGAAAAGAGTGAAAAAATGGCCGTGACAAGGCCGTCTTCCACGTTGATATTAACAGTGATCATATATTTTATATTTAAACTAAGATTTATGTTGTACGTTAATCCTTGACATTTCTGTGGAGAGGCATCTCGGGAAACTTTCAAGAGACGGTTCCTTAAATTTTCATTTGGTTGCCCTGTTACTTTGTCAATGGCTTGTGCTGTAATCTTTTGGTTGTCTAGCTGTATAATTTCATTATTTAAAGCATCAACTTTGGCATTATTCCTAAAAAGACGGATTGCTGTTCTTGGTATGGCTTATGCTTCGACTTGACGATCTTTAAAGAGATTGATTTCTGCTTTATTCAGAATTCCCTTGGCCAAATTGTTGAGGGCCATTGCGAATTTCTGGTCGTTTTTTTTTGTCTCATTACTTCTGTTAGAAAATAGCTGCTGAACAATTCCCACAGGGGATTTCCACAAAAATCAGCATATCAAGATAGATTCAATAATATTAGGTCGTTGCAAAAGTTCGTGCGGTTTTTTATTGCTTCATTTCATAAAAATACATCAAATCCAATGGCAATTTGTAATCAAAATACTCTCAATTACTTTCTACAACCTTTGCCCATTTTTCGAGTAACAAATGTATACCACGGCGATAGAAGCTCTCGTCTTTGGGGGCAATAAAATGATCCGCATCCGCACAAACTTTTGCAACGACCTAATATTTAATAAAAATTCATATTTACTGTTAAGATAATCAAATTTTAAACTATTAACAAAATTTTACAAGATGCTATCCTTTATCAGTCCTGATACTAGTTAAATAATTTTAAAATGAATTTTTTTGAAAATTGTTCAGAAAATATTTTTTCGAAAACAAAATAAAAACCTGGAGTTTAAGATTTTCGATGAATTTACACGTTTTCATATATCCTGAGCATAGAATGACCAATTTTTCTAAATTATGCGTATCTCTGTTTGTTTGTGTTTATTACCATTATTTTATGGGCATTATATCTATGGATGGAATAGACGTAGTTATAAAAATTTTTAAGTTTATCGAAAGTTGACTCGATAGAGTTATTTTATTGGAAACGTCCAATCTTATAGATTTGATGCTACTAATAAATATATATATACAGTCGGTAACAAAAATCTCCTAACACTAGCAAAAATTCTTATATAAAAAAGTACACTTAATACATTTTTCTTAAATAAATCCTTGTCGAATACTGTTCTTAGACAGTCTAAAAACAGAATTCGACAAGGATTTATTTAACAGAACTGTATTAAGTGTACTTTTTTTTATATAGGAATTTTTGCTAGTATTCGGAGACTTTCGTTACCCATTGTACATATGTGTGTGTGTATGTGGTACGAATACACTTTACATCATGATTATGTTTGAGATTGAGATTAAAAAAATTGTATGGTCGCTTGCCATAATTCATATGATACGTGGTAAAGCAACACGTAACAACATCTCAATGTTTCTTTAAACTTAAATTTTTTTACATACAGAATATTTATTATTATTGTTTTTGTTTTAATTTTACAAAAGTTATAATAGATATATAATAAATTTTTAATATGGAGATATTTTTATTAGAATTTTAAAAAGCGTTTCTTGCGTTTATAAAAAAAATATCATTCCTTACAATACGTGAAACGTAATATTATTATTATAATTTTTCCCTTTAAAAGGATTTTTATTAAGGTATAACATTTACACAGAGCTTATTTTAATTTTTCATATCCCTTTAAATTTGCATGAAAAAGTAATTTATAAGAACGAATTTCTTTAATGGAACTGCAACTGAAGCCTAAAAATTTATTCTGAACATGAATTAAATATAGAAAATTTATTCTTTAGTATTTTATAGAAAAAAAAAATCTTACCACTTTGACTTACAGATTTTCAAGAAATTAGATAAAAGAATTTTGATAAAAGGTTTTCGTATCAAATCAGTATTCTGAAATCGTGATTTGATTTTTATCAAGAAATATATTCCGATATAACGTTAGATATAATGGATAAAATTATTATTTTCGCTGTGAATAAAGTTACGGGTATTTTTCAACTATATTAATCACTTTTGTGTGAAGATATTTTTATCAAATTAATTATGACGGGATTACTTAAAGTGTTTCATTGAAGACAATTTTAAAGAGAATTAAGGTAAATATATGTATATATATACAGGGTGATTATAAGTAATAACAGTAGTTAGGCGATGAAATTTTGTTTAGCAAAGGTTGGTTGGTTGGGTTTTGCGTCGCACTAGTGCTAAGCAATGGGTTAGATCTATCATCTGGTTATCTATCTGGTTAGATTTATCATCTTATCATGGGTTAGATCTATATTGATCTAACCCGCATGATAAGTTGATAGATCTACAGCGCAACACTGGTGCGACGAAAAACCCAACTAACCAACCTATGCCAAACAAACTTTCATCGCCTAACTATTGTTCTGTTAAAATATCAAACCATTCTGAGATGTAGTTTTAGAATGATAGCGTTTTGAAATCATAACTATAATTATGTTCACCCTGTATATATATATTAATTGATGTATTAGAAATATTTTAGAGTATGGTAGCACTTTTAAAAATGTGTCATAAGATCCGTATGATGAAAATTCTTAATTAAATTATATTATGTATTTGGTCTTTGATACGAATATATATTTTCACAAATTTTAAGGAGGCAGGTAAACTTAAAGCGCTAAAACAAGCATTTTTGATAACATATTTTTTTTTTTCCTTGATAAATGGAATTGATAAACAAACCTATTATATTGAAAACATTTAGGGAATAATTACTGTCTTTAAAAAATAAAACAATAATTCCATTTTTTATAACTAAATCTAATTTAAGTTTAAAGATCATATTTACTATACATTCCGTTAAGCTATGAATGTGGTTAATAAATTAACACTCGTAATTACCTACAGCAAGGTCTGTTAACCGAAATTAAAGATATATTTTTTAAATGTATAAGCAGTATACATATGTTCAATACTGAAAATTATGTTTTGTATATCTGTATTCCAAAATTAGGAAACTCGAGGATTTTTTATTTCATTACTTGACCACCGTAGATAATAGAAGTATTAAATTCAATTAAAAATATTCAATATCGAGTATTAACCTGATTTATATTTTTAAGATCTGCTGAGTTCAAAAAAAGTGGTTTTTGGCAATTGGTCAGTATGTATGCATGTACGTGCGTGGGGGATTATTTGACTATCATATTTTCTAACCTGATTAAAGTAGGACAGTGAAACATAAAAATTATGATAGGCCTAGTGCACAACTGATTCTTTTAATGTTTTGTATGAATTGGCGAACCGGAAGTGGGACCGTAGAGGTCCGTGTCTAAAAAGCAACTCTATGGATTTTCTTCAAACTTGCCATAATAAATCCCTTTTAGATATCATTTCGTATTTAATTGTTAAATTTTGGTGAAGAGATGAATTTACCATGTTTTGGGTAAAGTTCGTCAGTGGGACCGAAAGACTTCGAAAAAAATGTTTAACGATTTTTTTAAATTTATTATATAAATCCATTTTAGTTGTCTTTTAGTATGTTTTCATCGGTCCTAATAGGAAAACTGTGAAGAATCCTGATTCGGTAATTCAGTCATAAATCTTGAAAAATGGTGTTTCAAGAAACAGATCTAGCGATTTTTTTAAACTCTCGTGTAAACCCTCTTTTATATGTCATCATGGCGTATGTATCAGTGTGATATTACAGGAAATTTATTAGGTGTCTAATTTTTTGAATCAGTTGTATGTGTTCTAACCACACTGCTTCTAAAATATAGATATAAACATTTGTAGAAATTGGTAATGGAATTCTTAAGATTATTACACACTATATGTTTTTTTTCTTAGAAATATGCATGGGAATATTCAAAAGGAAAAGTTAATATATAATAGCAAAACAAGAACCAGTTTTTAAGAATTATAAAACAATCCAAGTGTATATAGCGAGTCTTATCTTTAATTACGAATGAATTAAATTTAACAAACGATATCTAAATTTAGTAAAGACAAGGATCACCCAGTTCCCTTGATATAATTTAGTGAGCTTAAGAAAAAAAATAATCTGGTGTGTCACTCACACGACTTTCTCTTACCCTGAAATTTAATACAATAAATACAGGTTGCAGATTAATAGGTAAGATAACGAGTACTGTTATGCAAACCTATGCTAAACAATTCATATTAGGCTTCTGAAAAATTTTATATGATAATTAGTTCTGCGTGAGGTGGGGGGAGGGGGGCTACGGCCCCACTCAACACACCGTTTCATTAATGCACCTACATTTATATAGAATTTAATTCGGTTATTAAAAAATAAGTCTGTTTTTAAAAAATAATTTATTAAAATTATTATTTTAAAAAATTATCTTTCATGATAATGCAGACGATTTCCATATTAGAGAAGTAGTATAACACCAATTATCCAAAAAAAGTCCATTTTATTCTCAAAAAAAAAAAAAAAAAAGTAAGGTTTTCTTTCGTTAAAAGTAAAAAAAATCGATAACTTTGTTTTAAATTATCGCAAATCGATGGTTCAACCATTCGTTTTAAAGGTATTTTGAAAGATACACATCATGAAAATTTACTCCCCTCAAGGGCCCTTCACCCCCAGGGGGGGGGGGGGGGCGAGGCTCCTACATACACAAAAAAATTTTCCCAGTTAACTATCTCTATTACAAAATATATATATTCGTTTCATTTTGTTTAGTGAAGTCTATAGACGTTAAACTCTACTTTCCTGCAATTTCTCCCATAAACTTAATGTATTCGAATTCTATGGATTGTCCCTGTACACAAACCATTAGATTGATCTTAACGAAAAGCTTACTGTAGCATCACTATATGATACATATTTAGAATACCAAGTTTGAACTTTCTGCCATAATTTGTTCTTGAGATATGCTGATAACAGACAGACACACAGACATACACACAGACCATTTGCTAAAAACATGATTTTCGTATTCAGGGACCTCAAAACGTGTAAATATAACAAAATCTCGCGTTCGAAAATTTGTCCCAAAAACAATACTTTCTGTACATTATGGGTAAGAGAAAGTAAAAATCACTGGAGAAATATGAATATAAGAAAATCCTTCCACGTGTAATTAAATTCATAATTTCTTTAACTAAAAAATTAAACATTCGTTTAAGATTTAATTGAAAAGTACATTTATATATACATATAATCAGTTTTAAAAATTAAAAAAAAAAAAAAAAAAAAAAAAACAATTTCCTCTGCATAAATAAAAAAAAAAATTAAACGAAAACGGTAGATGAAAAATTTAAAAAAAATTTAATGAAGAAAATATGGTAAATGGAAATGAAAAAAAGAAAAGGAAAAGGAAAGGAAAAAAATATATACATCTGTAAAACATTTACATAAAACGACAATTTTTTAAGGTGGGATTTTTTTTTTTTTTTTTTTTTTTTTTTTTAAAAGCTTCAACAACTTTATTTTTAACTTAACTTTTTCTTCTAAAGAAAAAAAAGAAATGGGAAATATGTTAAACCGGATGAACTGTCTTTTTTTCCGCTAGTGGCTGTTATCAGATTATTGCAAATTTTTTCTCAATTAAGCAATTTAACTTTCGACTTATAAAGTCAATTAATTTAATGTATTTAATCAATTTTTGAGAGTGTTTTTGTATGCCTAATACTTAAATAAAAATGCTAAGGAACATTTATTAAGATATATTCACATAGGTAATTTATATTTAAGTTACAATTATTAATTCGATTAAAAACTTAAGTATCTGAAATTTTATTATTATTATTTTTTTCACTTACATTAAGTATTGCAAAAATTAATTTGGATTAAAAAAAAAAAAAAAAAAAAAAACTAATATTTAAACGTGGCAACAAGAAAAAGATAGTTGAAAAATAATGATAATGACTCACTTGAGACATGTTTCTCCATTTATAAATAAACTTCTATTCAGTTGTTCATTAATATTAAAAATCTGGAGTGACTCCACTCGACTTTCCGAACATTGCGTAATTAACAGTTTTGTAGATAAAGTAAAGAAAGAGGAGTTGTTAAACAAACAAAAGAGAGAAAACCATAACAGAGTATTTGAGTATTTTTCTCCATACATTACACGATGTTTTATTTAACGCTTCTGAACTATGAGCCCATAGGCCATAATGATAAAGAAATTTTCTTTGTGTCCCTGTAAAAAAACTATAAGTGCACCAACATCTATAGGGTCCGTACTATGGTGACTTACAATATACGTACCAACTTTCAGCTTATTCGAACAAAGCGTTTAGATGCTAGCGTGTTCACTCACAGACATACACACATACATACACACATACATACACACACACACACATACATACATCATCGCAAAAATAGTGAAAACGGACTCATTGGACCTCGAAACGTATAGAAAAATCAAAATCTCAAATTCTCATTTTTGACATGATTACAATACTTTCCTCACTATAGTGTTCGGAATATAAAAAGTGATATTAATTGAAAATAAAAAAGGAAGTGCCTATGTAAGTCTTTAAAATATTTTTTGTGGTGCTTGTAAAACCAATTAGAATATATCAATATAAAATATTATCATTTGCAGTTATTGTTGACACCCAGTCGGTTGATAATTAAATTCGCAGAGTTACTGTTGAATTATATGGCCAGTTTTCTTCCTCCATAAGAAAAAAAAATTGCCCAGTATCTATATTCTAAGAAATTGCTGAAAATATCACAGCACCGACAGTTTTTTTTTAATGGTTTCTTTCATCGAAAAAATAGTCCATAACTTCAACAGGCATAACTTTATTATCACGGTTAGCAAGTAGAATGTTTTTGCCAGTAATTAACCTTAATGTAATGGTCATGTTTTAAACTATTGAACCGAAAAAAAAAATCATTAAATAAAATGTTGCAGTTCGACAAGTTAGGATTAGACTAAGAGCCACCACGTAGAAAATAACGATACTGCCTCTCAACCATGCAACCACATTTTATAATGTCACTTGGAACTTCCCAGTACTCTTGAGGTGACAAGTTCTCAGTATGTAAAGCAGAAAAAAATATAACTGTGAAATAGAAGTCGCATCATAGATTACAGATTTTATCTAGTTACAGGAACAAGTATGTCTTCTGGTCCATTGAGACACAATTTTGCAGTAAAATTCTATATTTAAATAAGACATAAATTTTTCTAAGAAAGGTTTTGATGTTTTTCTTTCCTTCTTTTTTTTTTTTTTTTTTCAGTGTATTTGGTCTGTTTTCTCTATGTTTTCATGTTATGTGAATCTGTGTCTTTTAGATGTTTCACTATCAGAAGAAAAATATATTAAAGTGAAATGATTTAAATGTTGAAAACATAAAAATATAATAAGTAAAATTAGGAAGCAATCGCTGGAGCAGTCGGTAGGGGGCTACCCTCTAAAGCCTCACGTCCCGAGTTCGAATCCCGGTTCTAGCATAGATTTTTCTGATGTCCTTTATGTGTGGTTAGTTGTTTGGGTTTTATGTTGCACTAATGCTGCTCTGTTGGCAATTGGCGATGCTCTGGGACTCACCCCTAGGGGTAGTCCGGAGATATACCATCACAATTTTGATCCGCCACGGTATGATTCAGAGACTCTCAGAGGTATAATTAAGATGGGAATGTGGAGGAACTTGCGGCCACGACGGATTGTACTCGCACCAGCCACTATTAGTGTACACGGTGATCGTTGGCCGGCTTGAGTACCGAACCCTCAATATTCCAATTACGAATAATAACAGGAGACTTAGCGTTGGAATATTAAAACTCCGAATAAACTACGACGTCAGAAACGCCAAAAGAAAAATATTGGAAATGCATACAGCTGTTTCGGTAGCTTAAAGCGTACCGTCTTCAGTGCAAAAAGGATTCTGAATCAGGAGAAGTGCTCGTATATATAGGAGAGGGGCCGGATTTAGTTCAACCAATAGGATTACGGGAAAGGTGGGGAGAGTGGTCAATAGGAATTTAGTAAAGTGTTTACACAGCTAACTTTCCTAAAGCTTTCCCACAGCTAACTTTCTTAACTTTACAAAGCTGTTTGCACAGCTAACTTTCCTAAATTCCTATTGGTCACTCTCCCCATCTTTCCCGTAATCCCATTGGTTGAACTAAATCCCGCCCCTCTCCTATATATACGTTTACTTCTCCTGATTCAGAATCCTTTTTGCACTGAAGGCGGTACGCTTTAGGCTACCGAAACAGGTGTATGCATTTCCAATATTTTTCTTTTGGCGTTTTTGACGTAGTACAGAGTGTCCTAAAAGTTCCAGTACTGACGCTAGTGTATTTTTTATTTACAAAACAACAAACCTTAAAACGATTATTTTTATGCTAATGATAAAAGGCACATTTAAAATAACGGAGGAAAAAATACAGAACTTGCATTTATAATAAATGTTCAAAATGTCCACCTTTTCTAGGAGGCAACTCTGAACTCGTTTGCGCATGCAGGGCCTGATAACCCAAAAGGCTCAGGAAGCACAAGCTTCCCCTCTAAAATTTAAGAGGGGGCCCTAAAATGACTAATAACAGGTTCTTGGAATTTCTGTTTCATATTTTCACCCTCAGATTGAATTTTTTTCCGAGAAAGGTCGCCTAAAGCGAGGTAAAATACTCACTATTTTCGGAAAAATCTGTTATTTAGCCTCAAAAATCTGAATGTTCTTAATTAATAAGTTATACGATTTTAATGTTGTGTGTAGAAACTACCCAGGTATATGAATGAAAAAAAAAATCCGAAATGAAAGGGGGGGGGCCCAGAAATGATACTGAGCTTCCCCTAGCTTCAAAGCTTAATCGGGCCCTGTGCGCAAGTGTTTAGAAACGCGTTTTAACATGCTGGGAGTGACTTCTTGTAGAGAAACTTGTACCCACCTGCACAAAACCTGTATTATGAAATTGTCGAATGAATTGATATAGCATATTTTTACTCGGTATTGCATCATCTGGATATTTATATCGCCAAATATCTTTGCATCTTTCATACGATTTACATTCAAAATAAGCTTCAAACAGCGAAATTCTCTGAATGCGTGATAAAAACATTTCACTATGAAGAACAAAATAACATAAAACTTTATTCTCACGCAACTTGAGCGAGAAAAGAAACAAACTATAAAAAATAAAGAACTGACGCAATAATAAGCAGTCGATAAAATTTAATATTAAAAAAAATCATGGACACAATGAATTCTTTAAGTTGGAGTACTGGAACTTTTAGGACACCCTGTACTTTATTCGGGGTTTTAATATTCCAATTACGAGCTCGGCATTCTACCGACCGGGTTACCGTGCCCCCCTTTATGTGTGAAATATATAAGAAATTGTGAATTATTATTGCAAAACTATGTAATATGAACCAATCGAGACAAAAGCCAAGTCTCAAAACTGTGAAATAAATTAATAAATAGCATGAAGCATATCGTTACCAGTCGAAATTGTGGATTGATTTTTCTCCTATACGACGAAGGGAAGAAAAGTAAACAGCCAAAAATTCTGCCGACATTCCAATCAATACTCTTTACATGATATTGCTCCTTATAAAAATGCCATCATGTTATAGTATATGTTAGTATGTAATTTTAAACACGCTTCCTAATTTCAGTCTTATCCGAATTTTAAATTAATTTGTAAGATATTTTTCAATAAGATATTTTCTTTTTAGAACTTCAAGTATAATTTATTAATAAATAAAATATCTATATATATACCCACATAGCAATTTTAGTTTGCAACAAAACTGCAGCAGTCTTGCTTTGTAAGCCAACAAACTTGTAGCAAGTTCAGCGTAACAACTTGTAAGTTCATAACAAGTCTGAAGCAAAATAATGCAAACTCCGAAGTCACCATACGCAAAATTTGCAGCAAACTTGCCGTGCAAGTTGCGATCTTATTGCATTAAATTTGCTGCAAATTCGTTACAAACTATAGAAAAGTTAGCATCGTCGTATTAAGATTACTGCAAATTCATTGCAAGAAGCAAACGTCATGTCACACCAACTGCTGACGCATTGCAAATTCAGTTTCTTGTTAAGTCACATTATATGAAAATATGCGTGGAAATATGTAAACACAGCACATATTTCACAGAAGCCTTGTCAATACATGACTTCAAACATTTTGGAAGTCACGTGGACAGCGCCTTCCTCCAATAAAAAACACAAGGAAGAAAATGTTGCGGAACCGTTTCAATATCAGTCTTCATACCCTATTGTTGTTGAATGTCAAATATTTACATAACAATTTTAGTTTGCAGCATAAATGGTGTGAAAGGAAAAAAAATAAATAAATAAAACGAAAGATAGATTTATGTTCCGTCAACTTTGCGGCAGTTTCACAGCACATTTGTCGCGTCAAATTTGTCATGGCAAGATAATATCAAGAAAAATCAAACTTGCTGCAAATGTGCTTGCTATCTGGGTAATCTTAAAACACAACAGCCTTTTATATTTCTGTCGTTCTTTTGGCATTTGGTATTTAATCGAAAGTTTTGAGAACTTTAGTTACGACGACTTTTGTCTCGAATGATCCGTGTAACATATATTCTTACAATAGCAATGCTTATATCTTATGCACATGGAAACTTCACAGACAACCATGCTTTACACGGGATTCGAGCCCGGACCCTTTTGTTCCAAAAGGTATCTACCTGCATACTAGACCATCGTGGCGACCTGGTGTTCTTTTACATTATGACCAAAAGAATTGTTAAGAAGTTCCTATTTGAAGTTCAATACCATTATTAGAGACTCTTGTTAAAAAAAAACATTAGAGGGCAGAACCAGCTAAAAATATTTTTCATCTAATACTTTTTATTTCAGTTAATTTGTTGGGAATTCTTGTGTGCAAACGATGTGTCAATGCACAATCAGTAAAATTATCGAAGAGCGATAAGAATTGGGGAGGAGATGGCGTCCCGAGAAATCGGTGGATGATAGGGCAAAATGGGGGTCATATTCGGATTCAGGAGTTCATTTTATTTAAGGATTTAAGGATCAGCAGGGATGGTATCAGGACTCTTTTTTTTTTTTTTTTTTTTTTTTTTTTTGCTGCATAGTGCAATTAGAACAAATCCTAGTTAAAGCTGCTTTCTCTGTATTCTGTAGCTCAATCGGATAATTGGTTTTAAAAGTAATAAATGAAAAAAAATCCCATTTTAACTTTTAATATATTAAAAAAAATGTCAATAAATAAATAAATAAATAAATAAATGTATAAGTGAATATATTTCTTTTTATGTCGAAACAAAAATAAGCGTACAAACATTTTTCTTAATAACTAAAAAGGACTCGAAAAAAAAAAAAGTATGCTAAATTAAAGTAATACATTGTGTGTAGTAACCCTTAGTGAAATTGAAAGTTTGACACTGATGTTGCTTGGACTTTCTCGCCAAGATCTTTACTTACGCAATTGCGATAGCCATTTTAATTAATCGCTCCTATGCTAAAGCTATTTTTAAAAAATGTTAAATGAATGTAGTAACCGATATTAGGGAATGAAACCCAGTTATTGCATGTCTTTATATGGAAGAATAGATTAAAATAAGTCCTGTCGTATTAAATGAAATTCTATTTACAGATAATGTAAACATTATTATTATTATTATAATTTTATTATTATTATTATTATTATTATTATTATTTTCAAAGCGACAAATTAAATTACAAGTTCATCTTGCTATTTTCATGATGCTCACGCTCTGAAGTTTTTTCACCTGATGAAGGACCGAACTATAACTTTAACTGGAAACTATAGTTTCGAATTTTTGTAATTTATAATATTTAATCAAAAAGGTGCTTATTTCATAAATTATTTATTATTTGAGTTTATAATCAGGTTACTCTCGGGGGAGCCTGTAATCCCTAGAGAGCGCTTCCCCAGGTGGCAGATAAGGGAATGCCTCCATAGGTTTTCCTTTGGGTGGTAGGAGGGAAATAAAATACCTCCCGCGGACCAACAGGCAGAAGTCCAACCTCTCGAGGCTCTGGCAACCCTCTCTTCTATGTAACAAAATCATTGCTGCCCAGGGATCCTGCATCTTGCAATGGATACCGGCTCATGTAAATATTTTCGGTAATGAGAAGGCCGATGAGCTCGCAAAGGCTGCACGTAATTCTCCTCAGCCATCCAAATGTCTAACCCTCGTTGACGCCAATGCCGTCGCTGGCCGAAGACTAATCGGTCAACAAGTTAAACGAAACTCCATTCCGGAATTGAACTGTGATAGAGCCTTATCAACTATTTTAACCAGACTGAGGACAAACCATTTAAAGGGGATGAGGATTTCTGAGAACGGGCAGCGTAGTTACACCAACTTTTGTCCTCACTGCCCAGACGACATCCCACTGTCTCCCCAACACATCTTCAGCTGCCCAGCAATCCAGGCCAAACTTCTTAATATCGGCTTTGAAGACCCAGTAGACCTACTTTATATAGATAGGGCTGTCGAGGTTGCTAAAGCTGTCTTCGACAGTTTCGGAGCCATTTAATTGCACTTTCATAGACACGACATCATCATCATCAGGTTAGATCTCTCAAAAAAAAAAAAATCTCAAAAGTTAAAAGTTTTTTTTTTTTTTTTTTTTTTTTTTTTTTTTTTAACATATTTATTACTAGCAGGCTACGCCCGCTTCGCTGGTCACTGTATTTAAATGAATTTTCGAAAGAATTGAATTTATATTTATTTTATTTTTTTACACCACATTATATAGACAAAAACTAAAAAAAAAAAAAAAAAAGAAGCAAACTGAAATTGCTCCAAACTTCGCTTTGGGTACTCGCTGTCGACGGCAGCTCTTTTCCCGCCAACACTGCATCAGGTCTAGGTTTCCCGTGCCTGCAGAAAGATCTTTCCCGGGCACTTCAATCTGGATATTTATCGACGACAGGGGGGGGGGGATCTGCTACTATTTAAGAACTACGATTTTAAAAATGACTGTATCTCAGCATCTATTAAATGTTTTAGTTTTGAACCATGTATTTTATAGCGCATGCTATTTACACTATATTACGATCAGATTCCGACCAATGTAATAAAATCAAATAAAATGTAGATGAAAAAAAAAAATATATATATATATAAACAAATAATTTTTAACCAATTTAATGCTTTTTACTATGTATAGACTACCATTTTTCCCGATAAATACTGTAAATAAAAAAAAATAATAATAAATAAAACTTTTTCTTTTAAAGGAATGAATAAAAAAATGAAAAATAAGAAGTTGTTCTATTATAAAAAATTGAACATAACTCTTATAAATACGTTTTTAAATTTAAAACTAATTATACATATTTTTTCTACTGCATTAAGATTTTATTTTCATTAAATATAACAAATTAAAAAAAAAATGTTCGCCTTAAAATGAATGTATTAAATAAAAATAAGTTGCATAATAGCCGTTGCTATGATACGCAGACGATTGAAGCAAAAGAATAAATCTATGAAAAATGAAACAAAGAAGCCAATATTGAAAATAGAAAAAACATTAATTTAAAAAAATTAAATTCGAAATTCGAAAAAATCTCGATGAGGTCACACCTGCAGTGTCCCAGGTACATATATGCCAAATTTGGAAGCTATGCGATCAGTAGTGTGAGCACCAGAGCGCAGACCGACACACACGCACACACACACACACACATAGACACTTCTCTTTATTTATATAGATAAGCTCCTTTTCTAATCGCCATTTTTGAAATTACTTTAGTAATTTTCAAATAAACAAATATGTAAGTGAAAGCTAAAGGTTTAAACAAAGAACAAAATATTAAATATGTAACAAGGTAAAAAATATATATGAATAGAAAACTTAGTAGATGTCTATTTCTTATATTTTATGAGAAATATACAACTCACGGCTTAACGGATAGTAAGTATTACTTATTCAGCTTGTCTATTCATACGTGATTTACTAGATTCAGCAGACGAATATCTCAAGGCAAAATATGACCGTAAAGCAAAAATATTACTTCTTTCTCAATACGATTTTTATTTCCTTACTATTTTTAAGACATACGTCAAAAGCAATAATCACTAATGTATATAATGGAAAATCTAAACAGGCATATATTATTTATTACTATTAAATATATTTTGAGTTAAAATTCAAAATATTTCTCTTATTGATAGAAAATAAAATGAACACATAAGATGAATATACGACTAAATCTTAATTCTAATAATAATAAAATTTTTGCTAGTATATATATTTTATTATACAAACCTGGTATAGTTCAATCTATAAATAGTAGTTGGAAATATAAATTTGTAACATGAAACCTACTTGTGTGGTATCATGTCAAAGGTGCTAGATCCCTTTAAAAATATATCTTCTTATGAAGGAAATTGTATTCATTTCAAAATATTCCCGTTAAAAAACAAGAAAATAAAATAAAAACGATAGTCTTTAATACATTTAAAAAATTAGGGATTTCCGCTGTTTTTTTTTTTTTCTTTACTTTTTCAGAGTTGCTTGTTCGTATGTCTTTATTCTTTATTTCTGAAATATATTTCTTGTTCTGAGGGACTGTCAAAGTATTTACTTTTACCTTTCTTTCCATAATCTTCCTTCATAAAGAATATATATATATATATATATATATATATATATATATATATATATATATATATAAATTAGTCTGTAATTTTTCATTAATGTAAAATTAAACTTCTATAAAACGATAAAAAAAAAATTTAAAAAAAATGCTGCATTTTGAAATGTAAAGAAAATATGCGGTGTGTCACTCACACGACTTTCTCTTACCCTGAAATTGAATACTATTAATACAGGTTGCAGATTAAGAGGTAAGTTAACGAGGACTGTTATGTAAACCTGTGTTAAAAAAATAAAATTAGGCTTCGGAAGAGTTTTGTATGACAATTAGGTCTGTGTGAGGGGGAGATACAGCCCCCCCCCTCAAGCCCCCGTTTCATTAATACACCTACTTTTACATAGAATTTAATTCGGCTATTAAAAAATAATTGTGTTTTAAAAAAATAATTTATTAAAATTATTAATTAAAAAAAATATCTTTTATGATAATGCATACGATTTCCATATTAGAGAAGTAGTATAACACTAAATATATAAAAAAAAGTCCATTTTATTCTCAATATTATATATATATATATATATATATATATATATATATATATAAATCGATAACTTTATTTTAAATTATCGCAGATCGATGGCTCAACCATTCGTTTTAAAGGTATTGGCGAGTTCTTCCGAAATATACCCATCATGAAAATTTACTCCCATTGAGGGTGGACTTCACCCCCAGGGGGGGGGGAGGCGAAGCTCCTACATACACATTTTTTTTCCTGTTGACTATCTCTATTACAAAAAATACATATTCGTTTCATTTCGTTTAGTGCAGTCTATAGACGTTAAACTCTACTTACCTGCAATTTCCCCCATAGACGTAATGTATTAGAATTATCTTGATTGTCCCTGTACACGAACCATTTGCTTGATCTTAACGAAACGCTTACTGTAGCATCCCTATATGATACACATTTATAAAACCAAGTTTGAACTTTTTGCCATAATTTGTTTTCGAGATATGCTGATAACAGACAGACTCACACACAGACACACAGACACACACACACACAGACATACACACAGACCATTTGCTAAAAAATGATTTTCGTATTCAGGGGACCTCAAAACGTGTAAATATAACAAAATCTCGCGTTCGAAAATTTTTACCCAAAAACAATACTTTCTCTGCCTTACGGGAAAGAGAAAGTAAAAAAGAGATGCCAATGTTACAAGAAGCGGAACGATAAAAATCAGAATGAAACAATATTACTGTTAAAATATAAACATAAAATTTATTCTGTATTAAGTGCATTGTTACTTGTCAGAATATCCCATTCTTAAAGAAATTGAGCTAATACCTGTACAATACATGAAAGAATAAATATTCAAAAATAATATTTTATACAGTATATAAAACAATATTTAATGCAACATAGCAATTTTCCATAAAAACAGAAATAGGGTTATCACAGGCTGATGATACATCACATTCCCTCTAAAAGATTCGAATTGAAAAAGATAACAAAATTTTCGACAATATTATTGAAACCATAAAGAGAACAATGAATCCTTTTTCTGAAAACCTGGACAAAAATATTTTGTTTAATCTGTCAACTGTAAGGCGGCATCTTTAGATGTTGCAAATTGTTTACTGAACAGCAAGTCATTGGGTCAAGAACAAAAGTTGAATTTTTTTTCAGAATGTTTTGAAGATTCTACAAGATTTGTGAAATCAATTAGACGTAATAAAATACTTAATTTTGCATCTGATTGTGTAAAAAAAAGGATCAAGAGTAACACCGGAGACAACAAAGCGTTAATTAAAATGGAACGAGACATTTTTGGATGGCTGTTGGCAATAGCTATAGGTAACAAGATTGACATTGAGTACTGTTTGTCATATCCTCTTGCACCAATACCGCCTGCACTATTCCATTGTTCAGGCTACATGCTCAAAACGGACAAGTCTGCTTTAAGTAAACAATTAACATCACAGATTGTATCAGCCAATCCCGGACAAATTGATATAGAAATTATTGATGGTTTCTACTATTTGTATCACATTGGCTCTACTTTGCCGCAAACATTTGGAAAGCTAGCTGAATCGATATTGGTGAATCTTTGTTCAAAAAGCGCTCGCGAAGTACCTATCATATTTGATAGATATTTAACGCCTTCAATCAAAGATTGTGAAAGACAAGATCGTCAGGAAATTGATAATCCATATACAATTAATGGTCCGTTACAAACGAGACCCAGTGATTTTACAAAAAGCTTAAAGAATTTTCGTTTAAAAGAAGCTCTAGTTAAATTTTTAGCTTCTTACTGGGAGAACAACTCTTTTGTTTCAGTATTAGGAAACAAAAAAAATTTTTTTACTGTTGGAGAACAATGCTTTCCTATTGCTCTTCTGGAAATTGCGCTGTGAAACAAGAGGAAACTGAATTAGAATGCGAACATGAGGAAGCAGATACGAGAATAGTATTTCATATAAGCAAAGTAGGTAAAGAGTCTAAATATTGGTGAAAGCAAGTGACTCTGATATTTTAATAATTCTAGTAGGTAATCTGCACAAATTTCTTTATTTACAAATTTGGTTTGCAAATAGTACATCCAAAAAAAAAAAAAAAAAAAAAAAAAGAATAGTAAAGACGAAATATGTACAAATTTTACGGAATTGTCAAAAAAATTGAGCCCAACTTTATGTATTGCGTTGCCAGCGTTTCACGCATTCACAGGGTGTGACTATACGACTGCATTCTTCAATAAAGGGAAGTAAAGCCCTATAACATTTTTGTTAAACACCCGAGAATTCAACAAGTTTTCGCATCTTTGACTGGCCCTAATGACATTTTTGACGAAAGTAAAACTGCTGTAGTCACAGAGTTTACGTGCCTTATGTATGGTATCGTTGATTGCCAAAATGTTAATACTGGAAGATTCATTTTGTTCAAAAAGACGTATGCTACAAAAAAAAAAAAAAAAAAAAAAAAAAAAAAGTTTTTGAAAAAACTTAAGGGCTT
Source organism: Salticus scenicus (assembly GCA_963930645.1). NCBI lineage: Eukaryota > Metazoa > Arthropoda > Arachnida > Araneae > Salticidae > Salticus > Salticus scenicus. The sequence goes on from OZ005660.1 coordinate 78,566,475, forward strand.
CAACTTAACTCATATTCTACCTTGCTGGAAATCTTTAAAGCAAAAATTGTTGCGGACGATCTTTGTCAATTCGATGTGGCTGAATGCTACTGAGCCGCATTGTGTTAAGTTTAACGCAGAAAATAATGGGTGGATCCTAGATGGTTTTCTCAAACCAACATGATTCTTAGGAGATTCAGCGCCAATGCAAGTTGAAAGTGTGCTATATAATTCTATTATCATTCGTACTGATAATGAAGAGGATTTTGATATTTGTGACGATGAAAGTGATGGCTTCAATGAAAGTGAGAGTAGCAATGATTCAGATTTTGAATTAATTATATAAAAATGTAATACAGGTTTCAATAAATATTTAATCATTTTTTGGAAGTTCCGTTTAATTTGTATACCTCAAGTAATCTGTCCTATTTACAGAATATTTAATTAATATGTAATCTATAATAAAAAAATAAATAAAATCAAATATTTCCTAAAACATTACAGGTATAATATGAACTTCGTCTGCATGAATAACCAGGTTTATTATTTTTCACAAATATTTATTATATGTTCTAATTATATATAGAAAAGACAATTTGATTATTTATTGAGAAATAAGTGTTTTATATTTATAGGGAATTTTAAATGTAACCACACAAAAATTTATTAATTATATTTCTGTTGGAGTTTTGAAATGCTTTTCTACAACTGTTTGTGCCACTGGTTGAGAACACTATCAATCGACACATGCGCAAAAGCTTAAAAAAAACGCGTATAAGTGGCTATCGCCATCCTTGTCTGACGAACGATGTAGCGCGCTAATTTCCGTTCTAAGCAATCTTTAACAGCTGGCAACCCCTACTTGAAGCCACTTTTACACTGGCAGACGAAGTTTACCATGTGCAGAAAAAAAATTAGCTTTAATTTGATATATAAATGATGAATATACGCCATGAACATATAAACGCCCCAAAATAGTACCTGTTTGCACCTGGCTGCGAGGAGGTAGCGGCCAAACGCGCAACGGCAACCATTACTTTTCAAGTTCACTATGTATGTGTCTGAACAAATGAATGAAATTTCTCTCCAAAAAGTCAATTAATATTAATTTAATTCAAAATACTAGCGGGCACATTTTATTAGGCAACCCGGACAATACATATTGTCCCTTTTATAATTGAATATAAAAATCTGATTTTGATGACATACTCGATGAATGTAGTAATTTTGCAGCCGGATCTCAGACTATTAGCTATTGTAAATTTTTACTGTCAAGTTGTTATTAAAAAGAAAAAAAAAATGCCCATGACGTCACATTTGACTGCGTAGCGTTTCTTTACGTCAGTAAACTCTATGAAATATAAATTTATTTTATCAGTTTTATTTATAGATCCTACTGGGCGATTTTTAAATTTTGGCGTTGAAATAATCCGAATGTTTTTCGCCAAGACGTTTAATTTAGAAATAGCCATTTAAAGAAATTAAACCGAAATAGTAGTCACATAAATGATCTATTTTTCTCTGAATAGATTATTTTATAGGGAGAAAAAAAAACATCTAGTTTTAAAAATAGAAAATTTATTTCAAGCACTATTTTCAGCCTAAAAATCGTTAAAAATATAAACAGAATATGAAGAATTCATACAAAAAGATATACTAAAAAATATCCGATATAAGTATCAGCAAAATACGATTCCCCTTTTATAAAAGAAATTATATTAAAGAAAAAAATCATCACTAATATGGTGACAAAAATTCAAAAGCCGCCAAGGGGAGATTCAATAAAGTTGTGTAGCACGGTAATGTTTACATAGTATTTATTTATTTTTTTTATATGCCAATCACTACGCTAATTTATAATACAAATATACGAGCTGCTGTGTGTGACTGTACCTGCACGCTGTCCGGCAGAAATATTTGTTTAATTTAAATTAATACTTAAATAAATAAATAAAAATAAGAATAATAACACGTTTAATGGGAAATATATATAACCACAAAAATATTCGTTGTCTAAAATGCGGCAGAAATAGTGCTCATAGCATATTATTATTAGAGATCAGTTATTTGCCCCGCATCATTAGCACTGTTGCAATGAAAGCAGTTTTGCAGGCGAAGTGAAAATAAAAGGGCAGTTCATTCATTCACTTTCAGTTGTGTCAGCCTTGGCGACAAACTTGGTGAGTGGGTGACCAAATTTGGTGAGAGGGCAACCAAGTTTGATGAAAAATGGTACTTAAGAATTCCTCAAGTTTCGAAGATCTCCGACACACGGGAGAACAGATCTCGAGCTTTCCGACTCGATGGAATATTCGGAGATGGGATTCTTGATGGAATCATCGCAAAAAGTTATAAATAGGAGTGAGTTGATTTATACGAGAGAGTATGTACTTACTGAGAATCAGAGTTAGTCAGGGACCTATTCTGATTGATTGCAGTTTAAGGATTGAGCTCTAAGCGAATGAACATTTTTCTTGAGATTGCGAAGATTTATGTTCCGGAGTATTTGATGTTATTTGCTTTACTCCTGTAGAACAAGTGACTGTTTTTCATAGTATACCGGAACATTCATCGAATAGTGAATTTTGTTGTATGAGTAACATCTTCAACTGTTTCCAGAATAGTCGAAGAATAAGCTTTACTATTGGACTGTTTTCGAGAATATTCGTTTTAATAATAGTTTTGTTGTATAGATTCGTGAAGCTAAAAAAAAAAAAAAAAATAATATCACTGAGAAGATCCCATACTAAAGCTGTGGCGAAAATTGTCGCCAATCGAAATATATTTACTTAAACGTTTCAATTATTCAATTAAAAAGAAATCATTTTAATATAGTGACCAGCGAAGCGGGCAAAGCCTGCTAGTCTTTAATAAACAAATAATATCAGATATAATTAAAGTTTAGCAAGAGAAAGCATATCACAAAGTTTTTTGTTTAATAATGAAAAAAAAAAAAAAAAAAAAAAAAGAAGAAGAAATGAAATGAAAATCTTTTGTAAAATATAATTTAAACTATCATTAAAAGAAGTTTTGAATTTTATCTTGAAATCTCTCAATTCAAACTTTAATGTGATTTTTTTTTTTTTTTTTTTTTTTTTTAATGTGGGAAAATTTCTAGGCAAAAAGCAGATTTTTTCATAACTTTGTAGAAGTTGTGTTTAGGAAATCCGAAACGTAGAAATCTACTAAAATTCGGAAGTCGAAATATTCATGAATCCAATATTTACATATTATGGATATAGAAAAGAAGAAGAAATATAAATTTTCTGAAATGTATTGTTTAAATAAGCGAATAAAAATAAAGTTATCTTTACACAATTTAAGGAAATTTAGCTTATTAAATATTATTTAAAAGTTTAACTGGCATCTGAATTCAAACATCCTTATACGTATTTTTATTTTCATAAAAAGAGAAGAAAAAAGATATTCTTTTTCTAAACGAAATTTTGTGATGCTCAAATCCTTTCGATTTCTTTCAATTTAATTAGTAATCTTTAAGATATTGACAACTTAAAAATAACTAAAAAATTAATCGAAACGAAAGAATAACGAAAAAATAGGGCCACTTTTAAAGTAATTTATTTAATAATATTAATAATGACAGGGCATTTTTTTTAGCCTGCATATGAAACTTATATCTAATTCAAGGGAGTTATGCAGAAGTTTATCCATTTGTTTTCTTTTCTTTTCAATTAAATTGAATCTTAATTGCGGCGTGCTATATTTAAGAGCATGGTCTAATATGGTTTATCAGTAATCGAGAGAAAGAACGTCTACACCAGAAATATGAGAAAAGTAATAAATAAATAAATAAATAATCGTCTCCTTTTTTTTTTCATCACATACTATCTATCTTGCAGGATTCTTCTTTGTTGGCCGCTTGACATAATTCATATGACACTCGGTAAAACAATGAGAAACAGCATCTCAATGTTTTATTAAACTTGCATTTTTTAACATAAAGAATATTTATTTTTATTTTTTTTAATTTTACAAAAGTTATATTAGTAATGTAATAAATTTTAAATATAGGGATGTTTTTATTAGGATTTTAAAAGCGTTTCTTGAGTTTATAAAAAATATATCATCCCCTATAATACGCGATGCGTAATATTATTATTATAATCTTTCCGCTTAAAAATGACTTTTATTAAGGTATAAATATTCACACATAACTTAATTTAAATTTTTATATCTCTTGAATTCTGCAGGGAAAAGTAATTTATGAGAACAAATTTCTTTAATAGAATTGCAACTGAAGCCTAAAAGTTTATTCTGAACATGAATTAAATATTAAAAAAAATATTTTTGAATCTTTTATGGAAAAAAAAAAAAAAAAAAAAAAAGAAATATCTTCATTTTAACTTACGAATTTCCAAGATCATAGATAAAAGATTTTGATAAAAGGTTTTCATTTCAAATCAGCGATCTGAAATAGAAATTTGATTTTTATCAAATTATATATTCCGGTAATATGTGAATAGATAAAATTCCCATTTTCGTAGTGAATAAAGTTTTTTATATTTTTTAATAAAAGTAATCATTTTTGTACGGGTATTATTTTTGTACGGAGATTTATTAATTGAGTTATGAAGTTATTACTTAAGTTATTTGATTAAAGACATGTTTTAGGGCATTTAAGAAAGTTAGATATATATATATATATATATATATATTAATTGAATTATTAGAAATATTTCAGAATATTCCGGGAGATGCGTATGCTGGAAGTTCTTAAATAAGTTCTATTCTGCAGCTGTCATATTCATACGAACATAGTTTCACAACTTTTAAGGAGGCAGGTAAACTTTAAGTGTCAAATTAAGCGTTTTTGACAAAAGAAATTTTTTCTTGATAAATGGAATTCTGTTACATTGAAAACATTTAAGCAATAACTATATATATATATATATATATATATATATATATAATTAATTAATTAATTAAAAGTAATTTTAAATCTAAAGATTCTATTTACTATACACTGAGAAAAAAAATATATACTGCTTTCATCTAGAACGAATAGGTGGTCCTTTTCTAAATCGCTAAACTAGAAATATAGATTTCCGAGCTATGAGTATAAGGCACGCCAGTACACGGAGAAAAAATTCTATAACTGACATCTAGAATCTAAATTGTGGCTCTAGAAAAAATAGTTCCATGTCATCCTTATAAATTTCTTATAAAAAAATTTCTAGTCTCCTTCGGAAGCGAATTCTAGATACCTCAATTAGAATTCTTGAGCGCTTGCCTATACTATCGAGGACAAACCTATTTGAAAATATCTCCAAATAAATGTGAATACAAGAGGCGGATTTCAGCAGCTGTAATCTTAGTTTATGACCGAATTCTAGAAAATTAAAGCGAGAATTTCTCGTAATACAAATGATTCAGAATATTCAGAATATTTTTTCAACAACTAGAAATGTATAGACTAGAAATTCTCGAGCATTTCATCTATTCAGCTTATTGGCGAGCTTTATGCGCATAGCTCGGAAATCTAGATTTCTAGTTTAAGCATTTAGATAATAGCCATTTATTCATTCTAGATGAAGGCGGTACATTTTTTTCTCGGTGTAAAGTCCTTTAATTTATTATTGTGATGTTAATAAACTGGCACTCGTAATTACGTACGGCAAAGTTCGTTAACGGAAATTAAAGACATTTTTTGAGATGTGTATGTATGCAATATTCATATGTTCACTTCTGAAAATTATGTTCTGTATATTTGTATTAAAAAATTAGGTAACTCGAGAATTTTTTATTTCATTGCCTGACTACCGTAGATAATGAAAGTACTAAGTTCAGTTAAAAATATTCGATGTCGAGTTTTCACTTGATTTACATTTTTGAGATCTGCTGAGTCCGAAAAGGGTAGTTTTTGGCATCTGGTCAATCTGCATGTATGTAGGGAATATTTGACGATCATATATCATAAACTTATATAGAACACAGATAGAGCAATGAAACATTAAAATTAAGATAGGTTTAGTGCACAAATGAATTTTTAATATTTGGTGCAAATTGGAAAACCGGAAATGTGACCATATCTAAAAAATGTCTCTAAGGGTTTTCTTCAAACTCGTCATACTAAATCTTTTTTAGATATCATTTCGTATTTTCTGGTGAGCAGATGAATTTAACATGTTTTGGTAAAAATCGAGAGTGGAACCGAATGATCTCAAAAACGGCTCTAACGATTTTTTTAAATATGCTACATAATTGACATAACATTGAATTCTTTTATTATGTATTTCACGATTACTACAAAAAAAGAAGAAAAAAAAAAAAAAAGAGAAAGAATGGCTTAGTGGTTAGGTATTTCAGTTATAGATCTTGAAAAAGGATGCTTCAAAAATCAGCTCTAGTGATTTTTTTATTTTTTATTTTTTTATCCCTCATGTTTTCATGGCGTACATATCAGTTTGATATTACAGGAAAAACATTAGGTGCTAATTTGTTAAATCAGTTATATGTGTTCTAGCCACACTTGTGAGGTTGAGACAATAGAACGTCACCACAGTTTGTTTGAAATTAAGCTGGATCCAGCAAAGCATAAAGTTTGGACGGTTAAATCGCTTCGTCGCCAATGACTCGGCGAAAGTTTTGGTCGGATTAGTTTTTTGTCGGCATGGTGCTGCAACGAAGGAATTAGGCTGTGAGAGGTAGATGAATTGAAAGTGATTTTGAAAGCTTGATTGAAATGAAGAGAAGGGAAGTTGGTAAGAAGTAGTATAAGATGCAGATGGTTTTTGTAGAAGGGTGTGTAAAAGAGGTGTGAAGAGGGGAGTAGAAGAGTGATGTTAATGACAGTTGTTCTTATGCGAGTGTTAAGCGATGGTAGAGGTTTGTAACGTTGTGGAATAGAGTAAGATTTGAGTGAAGAATCTGTCGCACCAAGGGAATCCTGCCGACGGTTCTGGTGCTAGAATAGTTCAGAGGTCGACAAAGAGCAGCAGTCGACAATAGCGGTATTGGTGAGATAAAATTACTTTTATTTTATGCTTTGTTGAAGTTATTCCCTGAAGTTATCTGAGAGTTATTTCCGAGTTTAACCCAACACCCGCCTTGATATTGAGCGTTAAGTAAACTTTGTTATTTTGTGTTTAACTCTTGTCACGCGCTCTTATTTACTACTTAAGTAAGTTACATTAAGTTAAGATTGAGGAATTGAGATTATGGCTGACACTTATTCCTCACACACAATTTCTAAAAACATAGATATATAACATTTGTACAAGTTGGTAATGGAAGTCATGATTTTATTGCACACTAGATGATTTTTTTTTTCCCTTAGAAATATTCCTGGAAATATTCAAAAGGAAAAATAAACGTATAATAACAAAATAAAAATTACTATTTAGTAATTAAAAAGTAATATAATTGTTTATTTCAAGCTTTATCTTTAATTACGGAAATAATTAAAATTAACTAACGATAGCTAAATTTAGCAAACATAAGGATCAATCAGTCCCCTTGATATTATTTTGTAAGCTTAAGAAAAAACAATTTACTGGAGAAATATGAATAAATCAAAATCATTCCGAGTGTAATTAAAGTCGAGATATTTTTAGGTAAAATTAAACATTCTTTTAAGATTTAAGAGAAGTTTATTATACTTCCATATATACATATAAACAGTTCTAGAAAAAAAAATATATTGCCTCTCCATGAAAAAAAAAAAAAAAAAAAAAAGTTAATTGAAAATGCTAGCTGAAATATTTAAAATACATTTTAAAAAATGGTAAATGGAATTGAAAAAAAAAAAAAAAAAAAAAAAATGAAAATGAAAATGAAAATAATGCATGTACATAAAACGACGATTTCTTAAGTTAGAAAATTTCTTTTAAAAGTCTCAACAACTTCTTTTTTAACTTAACATTTTTTTCTGGAGAAATAAAAACAAGGAAATATTTTAATCCAGCTGAATTGATTTTATTTCCTTAGTGGCTGGTATATCAGATTTATGCTAATTTTTTCTCAATTAAGCCATTTAACTTCTGACTTAGAAAGTCAATTAATTTAATCGATTTAATAAATTTTTAATAGCATTTTTTGTGCCTAATACGTATACAAAAAATTATAAGAAACAGATGCATAGGTATTTTATATTTAAGCTGTAATTTATAATTAATGATTTGCATTAAAAATAAATTAAAATAAAAAAATAAAATAAAATATTACGTATTTAAAATGCTCTTTTTCTTCCGTTACATAAGACATTACAAAAAATAAGATGAAGAAAAAAGATAAATTATAAACACGTAGTTATGGGAACAACAACCAAAAATATAAATAATAATCTATATAAATAAAGAGAAGTGTCTGTGTGTCTGTGTGTGTGTCTGTTCTCTGGTGCTCACACTACTAATCGCAGAGCCTCCAAATTTGGCATATAGGTACCTGGGACCCTGCAGGTGTGCCCCTCATCGAGACTTTTTTGAATTTCGAATTTGAATTTTTTAAATTATTGTTTTTTCGAATTTAAATATTGGCTTCAATGTTTCATTTTTCAGAAATTTGTTTCGTTTCAAAAGTCTGCGTATCTTAGCAACGGCTATTAAACTATTTATTTATTTGAATTCATTTGAGGAAGAAATCTTTTTTATTATATTTATTGAAATCAAATAGTTATACACATACAGTAGAAAAAATTAAACATATTAAACTTTTAGATTTTGGCATATAGGTACCTGGGTCCCTGCAAGTGTGCACCTAATCGAGATTTTTTGGAATTTCGAATTTGAATTTATTAAATTAATGTTTTTCCGATTTTAAATATTTGCTTCTTTGTTTCATTTTTCATAAATTTAATATTTTGCTTCAATCGTCTCCGTATCTTAGCAACGGCTATTACGCAACTTATTTTTATTTAATACATTTATTTAATTCATTTAAAGGCGATTTTTTTTTTTTTTTTTTTTTTTTTTTGGAAACAAAATTGTAATGCAGTAAAAAAAAATTAAGTATAATTAATAGTTTTAATTTTAAAAATGTTTTTATAACAGTTACGTTTAAGTTTTTATAGTAGACCAACTTCTTATTTTTCATTTTTTAATAAATTCTTTTAAAAGAATTTTTTTTTTTTTTTTTTTTTTAATTATTATTTACAGTATTTATCGGGAAAAATGGAAGTACATACATAGCAAAAAGGATTAAATTGATTAAAATTTATTTGTTTATATATATATATATATATTAATCTCCTTTTTATTTTTATTTATTTTATTACATTGGTCGAAATCAAATCGTAATATAGTGTAAATAGCATGGGCTATAAAATACATGGTTCAAAACTAAAATATTTAATAGATGCTGAGATACAGTCATCTTTAAAATCGTAGTTCTTAAATAGTAGCTGATCTTTCCTGTCGTCGATAAATATCCAGATTAAAGTGCCTGGGAAAGATCTTTCTGCAGGCATGGGAAACCTAGACCTGATGCAGTGCGGGAGGGAAAAGAGTTGCCGTAGACAGCGAGTACCCGAAGCGAGGTTTGAAGCAATTTTAGTTACTTTTTTTACTTTCCGAACACTATAGTGAGGAAAGTATTGTAATCATGTCAAAAATCCGAATTTGAAATTTTGAAGTTTCTATACGTTTCAAGATCCAATGAGTCCGTCTTCACTATTTTTGCGATGATGTATGTATGTGTGTGTGTATGTATGTGTGTATGTATGTGTGTATGTCTGTGTGTATGTCTGTGTGTATGTATGTGTGTATGTCTGTGAGTGAACACGCTAGCGTCTAAACGCTTTGTTCGAATAAGCTGAAAGTTGGTACGTATATTGTAAATCACCATAGTACGAACCCTATAGATTTTGGTGAATCTAGCACTTATAGTTTTTTTACAGGGACACAAAGAAAAATTCTTTATCATTACGGCCTATGGGACCAAAATCTTAAAAGTGCGATAGCATCTAAACTCCTTATTCAATTGAGCAAAAAATTTATACACATATTATAGGTCACAGATACTCAATTTGTACATATTTTGGAGAATCTAGGACTTATAGTTTTCTTACAGGGATATAAAGAAAAATTCTTTATCATTATGGCCAATGGGGCCAAATTTTTAAAAGTGTGATAGCGTCTAAACGCCTTATTAATATAAACAAAAAATGTGTACACATGTTATAGGTCACAGTTGCACACACTGTATAGATTTTGGTGAATCTAGCATTTACAGTTTTTTTACAGGGACACAAAGAAAAAATATTTATCATTATGGCCTACGGGACCAAATTTTTAAAAGTGCGATAGCATCTAAACGCCTTATTCAATTGAGCTGAAAATTGATATGAATATTATAAATCTCTGTTGCACTAACTATAAGCATTTTGGTGAATCTAGCATTTATAGGTTTTTACAGGGACACAACGAAAAATTCTTCATCATTATGATCTATGGGCTCAAAGATCAGTAGCGTTAAATAAAACATCGTGTAACATATGGAGAAAAATACTCAAACACTCTATTATGGTTTTCTCCTTTTTGTTTGTTTAACAACTCCTCTTTCTTTACTTTATTACAAAACTGTTAATTACTCAATGTTCGGAAAGTCGAGTGGAGTCACTCCAGATTTTTTTTTAGTTTTTGTGTATAATGTGGTGTAAAAAAATAAATATTGATAATTCTTTCTAAAATTTATTTAAATATAGTGACCAGCGAAGCGGGCGTAGCCTGCTAGTAATAATAATAATGTAAAAAATGATGGTAGTGATTCACTTGAGACGTGTCTTTCGATTTTTAAACAAACGTCTAATCAGTTAAATCGGTATAAAAATAGTGGTATTGATTGGAATTAAGACAGTAAATGTGCATATAAATCTTTAAAATATTGTTTATGATGGTTGTAAAATCATTAAGTAAGTAATGATGTAAATTATTATCATTTACAGCTATTGAGAACATAAATAGGATAGAAAACAAATTACGAAACAGTCAAAAGAATTACAGTAAAATTCAGACAGTTAACCATTGAATTATAAGACCAGCTGTTTTCTTCCATAAAAATATCCACACTGAGAAACAATTCTGTAACTGGCATCTAGAATCTAAATTATGGATCTAAAAAAGTAGTTCCAAGTCATCCTTATAAATTCTAGTCCTCTTTGAAAGTGAGCTCTAGAACCCCTATTAGAATTCTAGAGAGTTTGCCTATATTATCGAGGTCAAACCTATTTAAAAATATCTCCAAATAAATGCGAACAAAAGAGACGGGTTTCAGCAACTATCACTGTCAGAAAAATTCGTCTTTATACACTAAATTATTCCTCATTTTTCAACGAATAATTTTCGTATAACTTGGAAACGTTATTTTTCCGTGAATTCTTCCCGAAAGTTTGAAGAAGAGGAAGGGGAAATTTCACTTAATTCCCTACGCGAAAACGTATTCGTCATTTTATTCGCTGATTCTCCCTATATACGCTCAAAAATCCCTTCTTTAATTCATGGAAATTTTACTTGCAGCAGCGCTGCCGGGATATTTCCGTTAATTGACAAAAAGTTTCTGTTAGATGAGAGAAATTTTCCATTATTTGTGAACATGTCCGTTGGGATTTTTTTTTTTCCCTGTTACATGACGAAAAATTTCCATTTCTTGAAGAAATATTTATTTATTTATTTATTTATTTTTTAATCTGTTAAAAAGTTGTTTTGCAGAGTGAAGAAAGCTGTGGTTTTAATAAAATCACCAAGAAGCTACTTTATTCAATTTCTCAAATTGCAAAATTCAATTTTAACCCATTGGGTAATTAAGAAGTCAAATTTCTCGTCACCAAATACATTGATCAAAGTTTTATTTTTACCATCTGAAAGTAAGTACCTTATTACACTATGGTGGAGTCAAAGCTTAGTTGCCTAAATTTTAAATCTTTCCTAAACGACAATAAATTCAAAAGTTTTATTTACGTAAATAATGTAAAAAAAAAAAAAAAAAAAAAAAAAAAAAAACATGAAAACAAGTTTTTGAAAAGCGACCGTAATAAACACGTGAAACTGTGCTTTATTTTTTCAATTTTCAATTTTAAAAAACGATGTTTTTTTCATTTATTTACTCATTTTTATATTAATTAGTAAAAAAAAAAAAAAAAAAAAAAAAAAAGAAATAAAAGAATTAAAGATACAATCCGATGATATAGCGCTAATTTACGATCTTTCAATCTTTCTTTAACGTAAACGAAAGTTATCGCACCGTGATGTACAACAGTCTTGCAGAAAAAAAAAAAAAAAAAAAAATTCAAACAGTTCGGAAAATTTCGCTTATGTAATATTCAAAAAGGCAGATTAAAGTTTCTTCAATTAACAAGTAAAAAAAAAAAAAAACGGATCTTCGTCAAATAACGTAAATATCCCGGCAGCACTGCTGCCAGTAAATTTCCGTGAATTCAAGAAAGAATTTCTGAGAGTGATTTAATCTTGGCTTATGACCTAATTCTAGATAATCAAGCGAGAATGTATCGCCATACAAAAGATTCAGAATATTGTTTCACCATCTAGAAATGTGTAGACAAGAAATTCTCGATCATTTCGTCTATTCCGTTAATTTGAGTGCCTTATGTGTATAGCTTGGATATCTATATTTCTAGTTATGGGATTTAGAAAAGGACCACTTACTCTTTCTAGATGAAGGCGGAGTATATTTTTTCCTCAGGGCAGTATCTGTGTTTCTAAAAACTGCAGTAAATTTCACAGAATTAACCGTTTATTTAATGCTTATTTAACAGTCCATTACTTTAACGGACATAATTTTAATTTTACGGTCATCGAATGGAACTTTTTTTGCCATATACCGACCGTAATGTAAAGGTGATGATTTACAGTGTACTATTTATTTTCCTTTACTTAGTAATGATATCCAGTACCAGCTAACTTATGATCCCTGAATTTTTCGAAACCTGGAGATTAGCATAAGAAAAAATCTACTATACTTGCTCTAGGTCACTGTTGACAGGTCTAGGAGGCTCGCATAGTCGGCTGTTTTTTATCTCCAACATCAGCATAATTTTAAAATAGGGTCTAAGAAGGTAGCATGTGTAAAACATTTCCTGACAGTCTGTTTAATTAAAACAAAAAGGTGAGTAAGAGAGTGTAATTAATGAGTTTTAATTAGAAAAATGATAGAATGTCAGTTTTATTTTCCAACAGATCACGCGACAATTTATTTCTCCACTGGTAAGAAAATATACATGGTATGATGCCATCTGTAAATGACACAGTGTTGCGTGCGTGAGTGCTGAAATTTATACATTTTAAAAATTCATATCATAGTACAGTAATCTTCTGGTAGAAAAGTTGGAAGAAAATAATAATATGCTATGGAAAAAACAAGTTGGCAGAATATTAACAGAATAATAAAGAAAATATTCGTGTGCCATGGGAAAAACAAAAACAAAAAAAAAGTTGGCAGAAAATTTCCATAAGAGAATAATGAAAACCCATATTCGTATGTTATGGAAAAAACACGTTAACAAAAAATTTCCAAAGCAAAACAATGCAGAAAATATTTGAACACGGAAGACATTGTAAGAAAAAGAAAATCATTAAATATGATTTTCCAGTAACTAACATTATCTAAGATTGAACAAGCGAAAACGAGTAATCACCAAAAGAATTTGTATCAATGGGTACAAATTTTAACTGGTTACAGAAAAAAACGTATGTTTTGACTAGCTGAGATATAATTTACAGTGATTTTTTTTTTTTTTTTTAAGAAATTTTTCTCTAGAAAATTTACGATTTTTTTTTTTTTTTTTTACATTCTACTTGGTTTGTTTTCTCTAATATTTTCTGTTATATGCATCAGTATATTGATTCTCTATTAGAAGCTTCATTATCCGAAAGCATGATCTACTAGTGTAAAATGATTTAAATATTGAAAACTCGAAAAAAAAAAAAAAAGATAGGAAATTGGTTTTACTCCTATACCTGTAAAGAGAAGAGAAATATATAGCCAACAATTCTGCTGGAATTCCAATCAAAACTTTTTCATGTTATTGATCTTTATAAAAATTATATGATGTTATATAAGTTATTTCGTAATTTTAAACATGCCTTATAATTTCAGGCTTATTCGACCAATAAATTATTTTATATATATCTAATTCGAAAGATGTCTTCCTTTAGAACTTGAGGTATTTTTTTAATAATGAATAGAATATGAAAGATACCTAAATCTTAAATAGCAAAAACAAATATTTTTTTTTTCTGCTGTTCTTTTGGCATTTGTTATTTATTTGAAAATTTGAAAATTTATATATTGGTAATTCGAAAGAAATTTTCTTTAGAACTTGAGGTATTTTTTAATAATGAATAGAATATGAAAGATACCTAAATCTTAAATAGCAAAAACAAATATTTTTTTTTTTTCTGCTGTTCTTTTGGCATTTGTTATTTATTTGAAAAATTGAAAAATTATGTAATGCTAATTCGAAAGATATTTTCCTTTAGAACTTGAGGTATTTTTTAATAATGAATAGAATATGAAAGATACCTAAATCTTAAATAGCAAAAACAAATATATTTTTTTTTTATTTCTGCTGTTCTTTTGGCATTTGTTATTATTTATTTGAAAATTTGAAAATTTATGTAATGCTAATTCGAAAGATATTTTCCTGTAGAACTTGAGGTATTTTTTAATAATGAATAGAATATGAAAGATACCTAAATCTTATATAGCAAAAACAAATATTTTTTTTATTTCTGCTGTTCTTTTGGCATTTGTTATTTATTTGAAAATTTGAAAATTTATATATTGGTAATTCGAAAGATATTTTCTTTAGAACTTGAGGTATTTTTAATAATGAATGGAATATGAAAGATACCTAAATTTTAAATAGCAAAAACAAATATATTTTTTTTTATTTCTGCTGTTCTTTTGGCATTTGTTATTTATTTGAAAATTTGAAAATTTATATATTGGTAATTCGAAAGATATTTTCTTTAGAACTTGAGGTATTTTTTAATAATGAATAGAATATGAAAGATACCTAAATCTGAAATAGCAAAAACAAATATATGTTTTTTTTTTTATTTCTGCTGTTCTTTTGGCATTTGTTATTTATTTGAAAATTTGAAAATTTATGTATTGCTAATTCGAAAGATATTTTCCTTTAGAACTTGAGGTATTTTTTAATAATGAGTAGAATATGAAAGATACCTAAATCTTAAATAGCAAAAACAAATATTTTTTTTTTTTTTATTTCTGCTGTTCTTTTGGCATTTGTTATTTATTTGAAAATTTATATATTGGTAATTCGAAAGATATTTTCTTTAGAACTTGAGGTATTTTTTAATAATGAATAGAATATGAAAGATACCTAAATCTTAAATAGCAAAAACAAATATATTTTTTTTTTTTTTTCTGCTGTTCTTTTGGCATTTGTTATTTATTTGAAAATTTGAATTTTTATATTTCGCTAATTCGAAAGATATTTTCCTTTAGAACTTGAGGTATTATTTAATAAGGAGTAGAATATGAAAGATACCTAAATCTTAAATAGCAAAAACAAATATATTTTTTTTTTTATTTCTGCAGTTCTTTTGGCATTTGTTATTTATTTGAAAATTTTAATTTTTATATTTCGCTAATTCGAAAGATATTTTCCTTTAGAACTTGAGGTATTATTTAATAATGAATAGAATATGAAAGATACCTAAATCTTAAATAGCAAAAACAAATATTTTTTTATTTCTGCTGTTCTTTTGGCATTTGTTATTTATTTGAAAATTTGTAAATTTATATATTGCTTTGTTCGAAAGATATTTTCCTTTAGAGCTGGAGGTATTTTTTAATAATGAATAGAATATGAAAGATACCTAAATCTTGAATCGCAAAAAAAAAAAAAAAAAAAAAAAAAAAAAATGTTTTTTATTCCTGCTGTTCTTTTGGCATTTGCTACACTGTTAAAAATGGTTTCTTAAAAAGGAGCTAAATTGTCTCAAAATAGCTCCGAAACAATACATACTTAAATTTGAAAACCCATTCACTCATTTTTGAGCATAATGACACAGGGATATTGGGATTCTTATTGGTCAACCCCGTTTTTGATCATGTCAGTTTACTCAAAAATGAGTACATGGGTTTTCAAACTTAAGTATATACTGTTTCGGAGCTATTTTGAGACAATTTAGCTTATTTTTAAGAAACCAGTTTTAACAGTGTATTTATTTGACAGCTTTGAGACGTTTAGTTACAACCACTTTTGTCTCGAATGATCCATGTTACATATATACTCATAACAACAATTCACAATACCTTATATACATGAAGACTTCACTGACATCCATGCCTTATCCGGTATTCGAACCTGGACACTTTTCCTCAAGAAAATATCTACCTGAACTCTAAATCCTCGTAGCAGCCCATAGATGTAGTAATTTATATAGATCTATCATCCCCATTTTAACGAGCAAAGATTTTTAATGCTGAAAAGGTATTTTGGCATCAGGCATTAGAGAGTATATAAAATTCTAAAATAGTAATAGAGTAGAATGTTAATGAAATTTGAAAATGCCGAAATATTGCGTCTTTTAATTCTTCTGATAAATATATGAAATGAAATGGGAGAAGTTTTAATAAATAAGTTATATTCAAGTAATTTATGATGAAAATAATTTTTAAAATCAGTTGCTTTGTCATTTTTGTGAAATAATTACTGTATTCATATTTAATGGTATATTTCTTTTTTTTTTTTTTTTTTTTTTTAATAGTTTTTAAGATTTCATATTAGTAAGTAATATGGAATTTTAAAAATTCTTTTAAAGTAGTTAGCAGCCGTGGAAGTTTTAATATATAACTTGTATGTTGTGGCCACCACAAGACTTTCTTCCACACATAATATCCTATACCAATTTACTCATTACAAATAAATTATTATTTTATAATTTATTAAAATTATTTTTCATGATGAATGCAGACGATTTTTATCTCAAAGAAGTATAATAATAAATGCCGAAAGAAAGAAAGTCAGTTTTGTGAAGGCATGAGTGTACTAGACTATAGTCAAACAAAAATAGGGAACGGAAAGGAAAATGAAAAGGAATAAAGAAAAATGGGTATCTGGAGTTTTTCAATTTTCTTTTAGTGCATAAATTTTATTTGCTAAATTATCTATGTGTATTCCCGTATATATTCACTCGGGGAAAGTCATCTATACTAGAGTAAAATGGCCGTATTTTCCCGAGTAAAAAGGAATCACCTTTCCCGCCCTCAGTGACCAATCTATGTCTTATTACTATGTCTATGGTAGCAACCTGATTTTCTTTTACATTATGTTCAAAATATCTGTTAAAAATTTCGTATTTCAATTTTAATACCAAATTTTTAGAGACTATTGTTTCAGAAATAACCAATAGAGTGCAGAACCAGATAATAACTTTTTTGGGGTGGGTGGGGGGAGAGTAATTTGTTGGCAACACCTGTGATTAAAAGATATGATAATGTAACTTCAATCACAAACAGAAATAAAAACATAAAACATTTTATACTATACTTGATGTGTGAGAAGCACGATATCACTTCATATGTGAAAAATCTACATTTTAGTTTATTTTAGGCTCATATATCTTCAATATATATTCTGCTGTAATATGCATATTTAGGTATGTATCTAGGTAGTTCTTTAATATGTTAATAAGTGCTTATGTTTTTTATAACATATAACAGTTGCAGAAATAAGATTGTTTTTTAGTGTTTTATTTATGAGGCTTTTTTTTTGTAAAAATATTTTTTTTTTTTTTTGTTATAATAAATAATATTGTATAAATTATTAAAAATATTTTGAACTTTGTCGAACATAGTAAGAATAAAAGTGTAAGCATCAAGTATTTCGAAATTCAAACTTAGGTTTTATAATGAATTTTTTTGCTTATTAATCATCATATTTAAATATATTTTTTAGAAAACTTTAACTATGAAATTTTTGACAAATTGTTATAGGAATGAAAATTAATCAGCGTTGTACTGAAACGTGTAAGAGCAACTAAGAAACTTGACAAATCTAGAAATCTTTTAATGTGGTATGTATATTTAATATTTCCAAAGAAAGTATAATCCTGTTTCTCACACACGATCCTGCATTCAATCATACACAGAAAAAAATATATTTTTTTATAACATCAAAATCTTTGTTATCTCGGCCTGTTAATTAACAAAATCTTTTGTTGAAAAGCCTCAACATCAATTTTACAAGCGAAAATAAAACAAATAGTTTTGTTGATTCAACTCAACGCCATTCATTGGCTAAAGATAATTTGTTTAAATAATAATTTTAATAAATTATTTTTTATAAAACAGTATTATTTTTCAATAACCGAATTAAATTCTATATAAATGTAGGTTCATTAATGAAACGGGGGGTTGAGGGGGCTACTGCCCCCTCACACAGGACTAATTATCATATAAAACTCTTCCGAAGCCTAATTTGAATTGTTTAACACAAGTTTACATAACAGTACTCGTTATCTTACCTCTTAATCTGCAACCTGTATTTACAGTATTAAATTTCAGGGTAAGAGAAATCGTGTGAGAGACACACCAGATTATTTTGCTTCTTTTTACATAATTATGATCGGCTACGTGCCTAATAGTCATTTTTTAAACTAATTTAACAATTTTGAAATAAAAAAAATATATGTAGGGAACGTTAAATTTTTAAACAAAAAACAAAATAGTAAATATGAAACAAGGGAACTAAATATGTATCAATAAAAAACGGAGTAGAAATCTTGTTTTTCATGAGAATTACACATCTCTTGGCTTAACGGATAGTAAGTATTACTTATTCAGCTTGTCTATTCTTGCGTAATTTACAAGATTCAGCAGACGAATATCTCAAGGCAAAATATGACCACAAGATGAGTGGGAGAAAAATGGATTACTTTTTTTCCCAATATGAATTTTATTTTTCAACTATTTTTAAGACGTATATTAAAAGTAATAATCACTAATGTATACATTGAAGCATGAAACAAGCATAATTCATTTATCGAGAATATTAAATCTCTTCTGACTAAAAATTCGGAATCTTTCATTTTTTGATACAGAATAAGATGATTACATAGAATGAATAATTTGATTAACTAATTATCACAATAATAATTAAATTTTTGTCTGTATATATATTTTATTAAATAGACCTAATATAGTTCAATTCATAAATATTAATTGGAAATATAATCTTGTAATGTGACACTTACTTCAGTGGTACCAATTCAAAGATGGCAGATCCCTTTAAAAATAAGTCTACTTATGAGGGAAATTGTATTCATTTATTTCAAAATATACGCGATAAAAAATGAGAAAATGAATTAAAAACGCTATTCTTTAATACATTTAAAATAATTAGAGATTTCCGCTGTTTTCTATCAGTGTTGTTTGTTAGTAAGTCTATATTCTGCACTGAAATATATATATATATATATATATATATATATATACAAATACCTCCTTCTTCTAGAATGAATAAGTGACCTTTTTCTAAATCCCTTAACTAGAAATAGATTTCCGAGCTATGTGCATAAGGCACGCCAATGAACTGAATAGACGAAATGATCGAGAATTTCTAGCTCTCACATTTCTTGATGGTGAAATAATATTATGAATATTTGGAATATTCGGAATCTTTTGCATTGCGAGAAAATCTCGCTTGATTTTCTATAATTGGGTAATAAACCAAGATTATAGTTGCTGAAACCCCCTTCTTGTAGACTCATTTATTTGCAGAGATTTTTAAATAACTTTACCCTCGATAAAATAAGCAAATGCTCTAGAATTCTAATAGGAGCTTCTAGAACTCGCTTTTCAAGGGGACTAGAATTTATAAGGATGACATTGAACTATTTTTTCAACAACCCCAATTTAGATTCTAGTTGTCAGTTACATAATTTTTTCTCAGTGTATGTTTACAAAATATATTTCTTGTTCTGAAGATTGTCTAAGTATTTACTTTTATTTTTCTTTCCAAAATCTGAAAACAATGCCCTTTATAAAAAAAAGAAAAACAAGTAAAAAAAAAAATAGTTTGTAATTTTTCTTTAACGTGAATTTAAGCATTTATAAGTCTATTAAAAAGAAAAAAAATGCTGTATTTTGAAATGTGTATATTTAAACATCAATGCTAAAAGAAATGAAGTGATAATAATATTATAGTTTTAAAAAATTAAAGAACACGCTTTTATAGAAATGTGAACAAAAAAGCACAAAATATCTATCTTAGTATTAAAATGCAGGGTAAGAGGAAATCGTGTGAGTGACACACCGTAATATTTACATACATTTAAATCTTTAATTAAAATAATTTAAAATTAAATAAAAACCATTTTTCAAAAATCTACCCTGTCTGGTCTCGAACGCTAGATCTTTAGGTTCGCAGTGCGGCGCTCGTGTTAAAAATCAGAATAAAATATTATTACTGCAAGAATATAAGCATAACTGTAATCTGTTTTGAGTATTTATCAGAATAACCCCTTTCTATAAAAAAGAAAAAAAGAAAACTTCATGATGTATATAAAGCAATATTTAACACAACACATGAACCGTTTATCAATGTAAAAAGAAACGTAATGTTTGTAAATGAACATTAAAAGAAAAGATTTAAACGAAAAGATGTTATACGAGCATGAAAAACAAGTATAGTTTTAAACGAGTTTTAAGCAAAATTCTTTTTTATCACTATGAAGCATATTATTAATGGAATTGTCTTGTAAATTCCTTTTAAATATAAATATGTGACCAACGTCTATGTTAATATGCAAAATATTTTAGAAGAAAATTGCATTAGTAGAAATTGTGAGAATATTTTGAGGGTTTTTGGAATGCAACGCAGACAAATATTTTGAGGAAATTCTTTAAGAATAAACAATTGCTTTTCGTAAATTCTGAAGTAGTCAAAATTTCTAATATTTAATTTATTTTTATTTTTTCAAAATGTTCTAACGTAATTAGTATAATTCACGTTTATCTAATAGTGAACTATACATTTTAAGAGAAAATTTTCATTTGAAGATATATAAACGTCAATGAAAAATGCATTGTATAAAATATCTTACATATCGAAAGAATATTAAAACTATTGAAAATAAATATTTTGAACTACATTGACAGTATTTTTAATTGTAAATATTCAAACAACCAAATTGTTGTTGTAATGACGGAAACAATACTTTATTAACATTATTTTAAAGTTTTACATATTAAGCACTCCATTTCTTATTATCATTTAAATAAAGCAGAATGACTGTTCTAAAACTAAAGAAAGATGTATTTATTCTCTAGGTTTTTTAATTTTGTCATGTCTTTGGTTAGGAGAGAAAAGTATTGCATAATTTAATCAAATTAGTTTAAGAAATTTAATGTAAATGAAAATGGATGCAAATAAATTCGTAAGGAAAAGACAAAAAAAAATGTATTTTACAGAGCCTAGGAAGTATGGTTATGTAAATATTTTCTGTACTTATTTCCTTATAGCACTTAGTATAAAATATTTTAATATGTTAAAAAATATTTCAAATTACTACTTTGATCTCAAAATAATAATTATAAAAAAGGATGTAATTAAAATAAAACAAAGGTATTAATTATTATTATTTTTTAGAATAGAATAATTTTAAACATAACATGCATGTAAATTAACTTTAAAAAATAGCTATTCTTTTCCCATTACTTCTTACATATGTATTTTTCAAAAACGCAAAATTTAACTTCGTGTAATTGTAAAACAACAGCATTATAAATTTACTGAGCGCCAAAAAAAAAAAAAAAAAAAAAAAAAAAAAAGGAAAAAATATATACAAAGCTGTTTTCACTGAACTTCTTCTTTTTTTTTTTTTTTTTTTTTTTTAAGTTATGTATTGTAACATGAGATATTTTAGCCATTAATTAATGAACATAAAGCTGCGTTCATGATTACTTTTTTTTTGAGTATCAATATATACTAAATAATACTTTATCTTTTCTTTCGTACATAAAATTTAAACTTATGTTTATTTCAAATTTTTGAATTTGAGGTTCAAAATGAAATTATTATTTCACTCACAATATAATTTATTTATTCCGCACACATAATATTCGATTTTTATAAATTATGTTTATCCAATTTCTGTATATTTGTAAATTATTCTAGCATGTTTTTATATACAAGAATTACATTTTAATTTTGAGCATTCTTAATTATTTTCAAGCAATTATTTTATTATGATTGTATTTTTTAATTACAAAAGACAATGAAATCTATTAAAAAAAACTGGAATTCAAATTGCGCAACATTTCATAGATGTGTAATATTTGTTAAAATTATTATTAATAAAAATAAAAAACCTATTGTTCATCTTTAGTAAAATATATGATATTAGATACATAGCTGCCAACACTGAGAAAAAAATTCTGTAACTGACACCTAGAATCTAATTTGTGGCTCTAGAAAAAAATATTTCAATGTCATCCTTATACTTTTTAGTACCATTTGAAAGCGAGTGCTAGAAACCCCTATTAGAATTGTAGAGCGTTTGCCTATATTATCGAGGGCAAAATTATTTAAAATTCTCTACAAATAAATGCGAATACAAGAGGCGGGTTTCAGCAAATATAATTTTGGTTTATTTTTCAATTCAAGAAATTGAAGCGAGAATTTTTCGCAAAACGAAAGATTCAGAATATTCGGAATATTGTTTCACCATCGAGAAATGTGTAGACTTGAAATTCTTGATCATTTCGTCTAATCAGTTTGATGGCGTGCCTTATGCGCATAGCTCAGAAATCGATATTTCTAGTTGAGGGATTTAGAAAATGAACACTTATTCATTCCAAATGAAGGCGATATATTTTGCTTCTCGGTGAACTGTTCCAAATTTCAGATAACGATTTTTTTTTTTTTTTTTTTAATATGTAGAAATTTTTTGGAAACATATATTGGAAACATATTTGTAGAATTTTTAACATCAGTTAAACTAATATGTATGTGTGTAAATTTACACAGGTTGCAAAATTACAGTCTTAAACTTTTTTTTTCACTTATTTGTTTGTTTATAATGTGTTTTGATGTGGTGGATTAAGAAATTATTGCCTTTTCGACCTATCATTCTAGGGTTTTTCACAAAGTAAGGATTGACATCGAAAGACTTCACTCAGAGAGCTTATGACAATTTCAAAACTTTTCATGTATAAAAAACATCAAAATAAGCTATTATTTACCAATTACCTTTTAAATATGTTTGTCGGGGATCCCCCTTTCATTCTTCTGTTTTCAGAACAAATGACTTTCCAGACAGTGTGGCGCCCGCCTCTTTTTCTGATTGCTCCACTCTTTCGGTTTGAAATGAGAAGTATTCGAAAGATGCTTTTTAGAATCAGAAGAGAAAAGGACCTTCAATAGAGATGGGGCTACGTAAAGATCGTTTTGTTTACAGACGCCCCGGTCCTAAAACAGAACAATTAAAACTTTAAAGAACTAGAATTAACATTTTTTAACTAATTAGACCATACAATTTTGATGTTAAGAAAGACTTTAATATTTAACTGGAAATAGTTTTTGTTCTGTTTCGTTTTACATGTATGCTAAAAAACCATTAAATTCTGTTTTCCCATCTAAGCAGTGCTAGTTTCATAGAGTTTGTGATAATGGATCATAGCTGCTACCTTCCACATCTGGACCTTTCGCGATAGAAGTTTTCAGGTGAGACCCATCCATCTTTTATTATTTAATAAGTGAATATATTTTAGAAGAATTATATTTTTATTGGAAAATTTAAGACTGTAACTGTAAGAAAAATTAAGATGGAAAATATGCTGTAACGGATCTGTTAGAAAGATAATTAAGTTTTAGATCAGAAGATTTGTTGCAGTAATAATGTTTCTTCACCGCGGAACTCCGTTTAGAGTTTGCTCTTGTGCACTGCTCGGGGGAGGGGAGGCTGGGAAGGGGGGATATATCGCTATGCAGTATCCAACATTAATCTGCTAATATATTAACATTTCGTCGTCTTTCATTCTTCCTCTACATTTTTTTCATGTCTTGATTAAATAGATCTTGTTCTTCAATTTTATTAACTAGATTTTCCAAAAAATAACTTAGGAGCTCAAAAACTGGAGCTTTAACCTAAAAAAAAAAAAAAAAAATCCTTTTTCTTTTTTTATACAAAAAAAAAAAAAAAAAAAAATGTACGTGACAGAAATTTTAAATAGTTTTTGCTTGATTGGCATCCAAAAATACACCAGAAAAACACATCATCTTACAGAAATAAATAAATAAATAAATAAAATAATAATAATAATAATAATCGTAGACCTGTGTTACTGGCGTACAAAAATCGAAACATTTGGCAGCTATGCAAATATATTTAGAATTTTATAAGAGAAAAAAGTATTTAAGTTTAATTAAAAAAAAAGGGGGAAAGTGAAACATTTCCTTTTTCCTGTACATAACAATTTATAATCTTAAATTTGTCTCTGGTGGTATATACATTCAATAACTGATTTTTCATTCAATAAGTAACTTTCAACTTTTTTTGTAGTAACAAACAAAAACTACATCTCAATATTAAACAAATACATGCATTTTTGGATATCACATAAACAGATAAAGAGCTAAAAACAGTGAAAATTTTTATAATCATTGTGAAATAAATATTTACTTCAGATGAAAAATCACAATGCTTTCTTTTCATACAACGGAAATCAATACCATTTGTTTTTATTGGACAAATACCAAGAAAGGATATAAACAGAAATAAAAGTGAAAAAGTTACACATAAAAACAATAAGAAATCTAGGAACTTTTGAACAAATAACACCAGTAAATATTTATTTAATTTCAAAAATTTTTAAGTTAAAATATTGAAAGATTTAAAATAATTTATGAAATTGGATTTTTACAAGGAGTGTTGATGTCACCATTTTCATAGGACACTGGAATAAAAATATTTCACACACACACACACACACACACACACACACACACACACACACATGTTTAAAGTAAATTTGACATATTGAGGATAAACCGTCCAAATAAATGTAATTAGGTTTACAGTTTAGATTTAATTCTATTAGATTTTACATAATCCATACAGTATCCCTAAAAATTGCCTTGGTTTTGGCATTCCTTGTAATAAGATTATTATTTTGTATATAACATTGTCAAATAAATATTATGGTTTGCATTTTTATTGGAAATACGACTGGTGATAGTATCCAGCAAAATAAGTATTAGTTAGAGTACTTGTGATCTAAATCTGCTCAGAATTTAACGAAAATTTAATGTACATTATTAAACATTGCCAAGTAAAACATTAACTAATATTGCGACATCTCTTTTAATTATTGAAGATAGTACTGTTTAACGCAACGTTGTAATGTAAGATTTCACAGAACACGGAAAAATACAGCACAAGTAGTTGCTGCTTTTACTAGCATCCAGTTCTGTAGCCTTTATCATAAAATCCTTAGTTTTTTTCTTGAAGAACTTTTTTTTTTCACACACTACTGTCATTGTTTGTGTCCCTATATTTCTTATTTATTAACTCCTTAACTGTCCGGGTGTATATATACATTTTTCCAAAGTACGATGATCCTTTCCTTTGTATTGTACAGCTACCAGTGAAGTTAGTGACACTAGAGCCCTCGATTTACAGAGTAGCGACACGCTTTTCTCTTTGCCGCTCGCTCTCTGATTGGTCAAGAAGGGTAATTGACATCACGGGCGCCATTTTGTGGATAAAACTGATTCTTAGCTATTGCAAGTGTATTAGAGGGATCACTTTTGTTTTAGATAATTACAATTTAAAAGATGCCATTGAAAACCTTTTTTCTATAATAATGATGAAAAATTCAGTTCCTGATTGTAAAGAGTTTAAAAGAGACCTAAGAATTATTATTTTAGCTCAGTTTTTTTTTTTTTTTTTATGGTGGTGTGAAGGAAAATTATGAGTTTCATGAAAATTCTGAAAAGGATTATGTTCATATTTTCATGTATTTAAATCCGAGAAGTAAAATAAAGAAAATATAGAAAAGGAAAATACTTTGGAAAGAAAACTTTTCTTTGATAAAAGTTTCAGAAAATCAAGTATAGAAATTTTCTTCAATACTCTTGAAATAAATGATATTTTAGAAAATATTTTTGAGAAAAACTGTATATCGACATCAGTTTTGAAAACCATTTCATATAAATAATTAATATCTGGGAACACATCAAATTAGAGAGACTTGGAAATAAGCAAAAGCTAAAAAGATGTTTTATATAGCCTTGCTGGATGTATAATTCATTAAATTGCGAAAAAAACACAAGATTTAGTTTCCAAATTACAAATTATCTGACTACCGATGAACCAAAATAATAAGAAAATACCATAAAATTGCAATGATATTTGAAAAGTTTCAAGAATAAATTTTATGTATGCATCAAATGTATATATATATATATGCTAAAATATTAAGGTTAAAGTTTATTAAGATATCTATCATTTATATATATATATATACATATTTAAATTATTTCTCGATATTGAAAATATTTTTCAAGGAAATGAAAAGAAGAGAATCTGTTATCCTCAACACTGAATATAACAACACTATGTAAATATGTGCAATAATTTTTATTTTATTTTATTGTTATTATTTTTTTTTA
The DNA here is from genome assembly GCA_963930645.1 of Salticus scenicus. Classification (NCBI taxonomy): domain Eukaryota; kingdom Metazoa; phylum Arthropoda; class Arachnida; order Araneae; family Salticidae; genus Salticus; species Salticus scenicus. The sequence continues at coordinate 78,593,074 of OZ005660.1, forward strand.
ATTCCAACTTGTTTTTCCATTTTTAATTAAATTACGTTTAGTTTTATTAAACATCGTGCATATATTTTTATTAAAATGAAAAACAACTATCATCAACATAATCATTCTAAAAAGGGTAACAGCAAAAACTTAGGCATGAGAATTGTAGCTTCTGATATTTTATAAAATCTGTATTTTCTCTTTTTTTAGCACGACAGGGTTATTCTTTTACTTGTAAAAAATACTATTACGATTTATTAATTCAGTCTTATAATGACATCAATTTATATAAACCTTTAAATGTAAGTGAACGTGAAATTAAAAATCGAATTTCTGCTTTATATAAAAAAACTGGTCTTATAATCAAGAATTTTAAATTTCCCTACTTAGCTCTCATTCCCAAATTACATAAAAACCCTATCAAGTTTCGTCCTGTCACAATAGCATGTAATACATATCTTACTCTAGCTAACGACAAACTGTTAAAAATTTTAAATAAACTAATTGACAAATTTAGGATCGATGGCTGTTTTTTTGTTGAAAATAGTTATAATGTAGTTAAATTAACTTCAAATAGCACAGTTAAAAAAGTTGTAAGTTTTGATTTTGCTGATTTATTTAATACTATAGACATTCACATTTTATTTCAGGTTTTATTAAATTACTTTGAACAATATGATTTACAAGAATTCATTACATTTCCAAAATTTAAAGCCCTTTTGACTATCGTCTTAAATGAAAACATTTTATATAATGGGATTGGGTATTACCAACAAATTTACGATATCCCTATGGGGGGAGTATGTTCCTCTGCCCTTGCAGATATCTATTTACATCATTATGAATTTGGTACTCATGTTTTAAATGAAATTTTGTATATAAGATATGTTGATGATATTTAATTGGATATGAACAAGAAGAATTTAAACTGAATTTTAATTTTTACCCCAATAATCTAAATTTAATTGAAACTGCACCTAACAATGATTATAGTGTTGATTTCTTAGACCTTAATATTGGTATTAATAATGAAACAATCGTAATTAAAATCTATGATAAACGTGATGCTTTTAAATTTAAAATTAATCGAATTTCTCCTTGGTCTTCTTGTTTACATAAAAATATATTCAGAAATATTATAATTAACCAACTTATTCGATGCAGTCGAATTTTTACTTATAGTTATGATAGTGACTCTTTTGTAGTTAATTTT